>JASDQU011312927.1:13073-24963 GCA_032191745.1 Picea mariana
AGGAGTGAAGTTGGCAGTACAATAGAATGACTAGGAAGGTTTGGGTAATGTTATTGTTTCACATTTTGTAGCACAATGCACAATTGTAAGAAGATTATCAATGACTAATATAAGAATCTAGTTGTTGTGGACGTAACCCAAGTTGGGTGAACCACGTTAAAACCTGTTTGTTGTGATGTGTTGTGTTTGCATGTTATGATGTCTACTATTTTGGTGCAATTATGATAAATGCTTAAGTATGTTGAATGTGTTATTTATATATGTTGTTGTAATGTTGTGAACTGAAGTAACTAGTAATTGAACGAATGTTTAGTGGGAGAATGTCATGCATAGAATATATTGAGTGTTAAGTAATTGTTAACTAATGGAAACTATGCACATGAGTAGATGGTTAGTAATTACATGTTGAATACCTCACTTCCCCTCATTATTTCAGAACCATGGTTCTTGCATCCCCTCTAGATGCCTAATGTTAGACCTCACTTACTCTATAGGTGATGTCGAAAGGGATAGTGTCTAAGGTTTTTTTTGGTATTTTGATGATTAACCCCAGGTCTTCCCACTGGATGCCAACACTTGAAATTGGCCATTTTCTTTAGGGTAATAAAGTGTTAAGTTCTCATGGACAAAACCCAACTTGGAGGCTAGACCGATCATCATTTTGTTGTGAAAATGAGGCCCATGCTTTGTCACATTTGTCTTATGTACTTTGAACTGAACAATGAAATGATTAGATACAAATAAAGCAATGGTGGTTCCATCATTAAAAAACATAGGCAAGAAATGAAGCCACATAGTAAATTAGTCAACAATCACAATAATGTAGTTATGTTCATTAGATGAGGTATGATTACATGTCATGAAATCAATCCCTCATTTCATAAAGGGAACAATGGAAACCACTATATGTATAGGAGTGGGATGACATTGCATATTACAATTAAATATTTGATAGGAGTGACACTTCTAGAGAACTTGCATATAATATTTGAAGATTATGGGCCAGAATTATCCTATGCCCAAAATATCCTAGGTTGTGGCCAACAAATATAGATGAACGCCACATTCTCTAGCATGATAGTCATTCATAACTCACTCAACATCCTCATGGATAAGGCATCAATGCAATATCAGAAAAACCCCTTGATGATAGAGAGTTGAAAGTCATATATCCCCATGTATTTCTTAAAAAATTTCACAATGGCTACAAGGTGATGATCCTCCCTCCCCACTTCTTCTACATATGAATCCAAGTCTAGATGAGTGAGTTCCTCCATGCATTTCTGATCTCAAAACTTATATTGTTTTCTAAAATTGAGTCTTCAAATCGATTTGCCTGAACCCCTTCACAACTATGCTAGTAGTAAAGTGACTTGGTCTACATCTCCTATGTGATGACTATGAAAGTGTTTTGATTATTGAATTCAACTCATCCTTGTTATATTTATTATGGTAATACAAGAGTTTCAACCAATCTAAATTATCCAATAGATACTTCATCAATGTCTCCACTGCTATCAACATTTCTTCTCTCTAGCCATATCCTCCCAAATTCATCCTGGCCAGACCCACCCCTTGTTGTTGCACCAGGTCACAATTTTTCTCTACACTTCCGCTCAATCCCTTAATCAAATTTATCACATACATCATGGGTATTCATCTCAGCTTCATCTTCGTCATCATGCACATACTTGGAATTTTGGCTTCATCCAAAAACACCAAGAAACCTATGTGTGGGAGTGGAACTCCATTGGAAAATATGAGAAATTCATACCCCAAGGGAAACATATGATCATCCAATGGAGCAACCATTAAGTCCCAATTTCCAAACCAACTTCCAACTCTCAAAGGTGTAGAGTGAACCACACCAACTATTGGTTCCATTGTTTATTTGACCACCTTGTACATGGTTACGATACTCTCAAGATTACAATGGAGATAATTCATGGTCTTCTCACTCAAAAACTTTTGGGTCATGATGGTGTCCACTAAAGAAACCACCTTCACCCCACTCACCATCACATCCACAATGTAAATTTTTTCTCCTTTACATTGTGAATATTATCTGCAAAATCTATCTTTGAACTCCTCTAGATTTTCTATCAACGCGTCCACCACTTTCAAAATATATTTTGAAGGTGAGGGCATTTGAAATAATTTCACCATGCTATAATGCTTCTCCTTTTCCTACTACACCTGGTCTTGTTCCAACCTTTCCAACTTAGTCTTCATTGGAAAAAAAATTGCGAAGTGGTTTTCATCGCAATGAAAAAACTAAACAAGTATTCCCTTACTATAAAGAAACTTCTTCCTTGTTGTGATGTCTCCTTTTCCTTGGGAATCCTCCTTGTTGAGTGACCCCATTATTTGAATCTCCCTAGACATGGTTCCATCCAAAAAGGTCTTCATCTTATCATCACATAATTCTGATGGTTCCTTGATCTCGTGCATCTTCTTTAGTCCTTCATGTAATTGTGCCAATTTTTTATTTGCACCATCTATTCTATTCTTCCATGTCTCTTCATCTTAGGATTTCCATAATGCAATATCAAACATACTCTTTGATCCTTCCCGACACTGTATCAAACTTTTATTTGCAATGTCCATCCTATCTTGCCATTCATGCATGACTTTCATCTCTTGGGTCGAGTCAATATTTGGGTCAAGTCAAGCCTTGTCTCACATCACACAAATCTACTTGTTTGATTACCTAAAATAATACCTTAGTGTCACAGCTACTCATTGCACCAAGACATCAATGAACTCAAGTGTTTTTGGCTCATTTGAAAAATGCACCTTTGTTTCATGCTACACCAAGACCACTTTTTGCGACTTCCCAGAATTTGTTTCCCAACTTACCTGCCTTCTTTAAAAATCTTAGATGAAATTAATTGTCACCTTTAGAGTTGTTATACCTATTTGGTGGAGTGTGCAACTTTCCAAGTGAATCAAGCCAAAAAATACAAGTTTTATCCAAACGTATGATCACTCATATGTTGCAACCCTTTGACCACACACCCTTCCATCACAAAACAAAACTACCTCATCTTCGCAACACGTTGTCATCGAAAATATCACCAACAGTGCTTTGATACCATCTGTTACACACCCAAAATCTTATAAAATCCAACTTGACTTGGTGCAACCAAGTCGTCTAGCCCCTAGGGTCATGCGACACTCAGACATTTTTTTTTGGCATCTTGACTAAACTAAAATTACTTCATCCAAACTACACCTCACTCAATATGCAACCATACTCTGTCTTGAGTTGATTATGCCAACTACATTTGAGTTCTTTACTTAAACAATTACACATTTCTTATACTTATCCAATTATGAAACCATTCATACATAAGAGACATAAATATGGTTTGGAAGAAAAATATGTTCCTAACACTCATATAAGTATTTATATACAAATGTTGTTAGAATTATTTACAAAGAGGAGATCACATCTCAATACATAGATATAAAATAATTCTTCTAATTCACATCCCAACATGCATATATTCACATACACCCAAGTCTCCTTGTCGCAACATGAGCTTGATTGTTGTAGAATTATCCCCATCACATGCACTACCTTTCTTGACCTTCACACTTCTCCATCGTGTGCCCTATCCAAGAAACCCAATGAGACACTAAGACAAGCCTTCACACTTTTCCTTCATCTTCATCCCACTTCATCTCACCTCTACTCAATCCGAAGACCTCACTCTCCAAATCAAGTTCTGATGATAAGATGTGGTGATATGCCTATATATCTCCTCATATCCCTGAATATATATGTGACCCCTTTAGGCCACAAAGAGTCATGAATCACACAAACTTTCATATCCCTTCACTTGTTGTCTAAGACGACATGCGATGGGCCTCTTGGTCTGATCATGCATTACATCGACCTCACTTTTTGTGTCCACAGAAACCATTTATACCACCCATATCGTCGCATTCTCTCTACATTTGTATCCTTTGGTTTTGGCCGAATCTGACTCATCCATGCTCTCATGCCACTGAGTCATGTCTTCCATCGCAACCTCATGGTGTTCTATACAAGTCATGGGTGCTCATATCCTTAGGCACATGATTCCCAAGGGATTCCCCAAGGCTCACACTCACTCTCTATATTATTCTTCAGAATCCTCTTATCTATCTTAACAACCCTAATGTTCACTTTTATCCCCTATCCTAAGGATAACTAAGGAGATTATGTCTCTAGGCCCACAGGTCCTAAACATGGAGTACCGAGAGCCATATTGAATTGAGCCTAGACCTGGAGAACCCATATTTCTTCTTTAGTTCCTCCATCTTGTCAGTAGCAGCAAAATCCATCCCATTGGTCTAGTCCTTCAGCAACAATGGGTCTTTCTCCATGAGGTAATGAGCCCGGGTATCATGGTATGTGTCACTATGATTCTCAAAATATTTCAATATGTGAATTTAATTATTTTTTCTTCTCACGTGTGCTTTGATTTTATGCCTTTCCACTTATCCACACCTGGGTGGAATGACAGGATGCCCTAGAAAGTTCGTTCCCTTGGGATCGTCCATTCCCACCATACTTATCACTTTTCATCATTTTCCCTCTCATCCATCCCCTGCATTGGTTTGGGGATTGGGTTTTCCAAGATAGCAAAGGGTTGTAACTTACCTTGTGGGAAGAAGGGGCTAAAGACCCAAAGGGTAAAAGTAGTTGGAAAAAGATAAAATCCAAAATAAGAAAACCTTTAGATGCTTCATCAAGGGATCCTTGAGAAAGCAATAAAAGGATTCTCAACAAGAAATGGAGGGACCCATAAAATAATAAAATCAAGACCTAGGTAGAGGATAGGGGTCTCATCATGAGACAACCTATTAGGTCCATGGGCATGTAGCAGTATGACACTACCATTCAGTTGGTCACCATGCTAGGGTAGTGTCTCTTGGCGGCATATCTAAGAGAAGGGGGTCTCATCAAAAATCAACCTTCTCATCTTTGTGAAATGATTGTGGGTAACATTGTCACCATTTGTCACCACACCAAGGAAGTGTCCCACAACTATTCTCTTGAAAGAAAAATAAATAAGATAAAAAGGTAAAATACATTGAATGGGATTGGAAACATTTTAATCCATGACAAGGTGCAGTTCACCCTCTTCATATCACCCACAGGTAATCCATAGATTTCCTTGTCATCACTACACCCATCGCTCAAACATCCCCATACCACCTCATACACTTACATGACATGGATTGGTATTCACCTGGAAGCATCCAACATCCAATGATAATTAGACCAATAGGACCTCCTGAAACCCTCTCCAAACATGGCTTCTAGAATAACATAACCTTTTTGAGAAATTTTCTGGGAAAGGGGTGTTTTATGCACATGTTCAGATAACTTGATTATTAGACATGATTGACATCGATACGATCTCTGTGACTTATTAAACCATGGAGGTCGTACTAGTTTTTGTTACAAGGCCACAACCGATGAAGAGGTACACATGGGGAGATGATTAGTTCATACCTCCATAGGGATGAAATCCCACCAGATGGATGTTGAGACCCCAACCAACAACAAACACATACCAAAGGCTTGCACCAGAGAAAGAGGAGGAAGTTCCACCATAGACAGCCTAGAAGGACTGGACCTAGGGGGGTTTTTACCTCCAACTATGATGTTAGCCTTGGAAGGCCCATGACGTAACCTATGTGACCCTTGACATCAGCCAAAGTTTGATGGACATGATGGAGGAAGTTGTGTGCCAAGTGGCATGCATGGCTTGATCTATAGGCCTTGGGAGGCCTAACATTTTTCTCCTGGAGGCCAACATTTCACCTAGGAGGCCCAACGTCACCCTATAAGGGCATGACATCACCTCTTTTTCTTGATTTTGAGTTTACTTTATCATTTTTATGTAAAAAACTGGATATTACATGTAAATTGGCCATGTCGACCTTTTTGACCTAATTTTGTAAATTAAAGGTCATTTTCACTCTATAAATAGGGTTTTTTTCCCTTGTATTTTTCATCATCTTTCACTCACACTGAGGGAGGTCTGAAATGTGCAATCTACTTAGGGTTTATTGGATGAAATTTGGTACGCACTTCTTAAAGGAGGCTAGTTTTGGTGTATTTTGACATTTTTCTTGGTGGACAGTCTTCAAATAGGCCTATTGCTAGATTGTTCTTGGTGAATGTAAGTAAATTTATGCAATTGTTCTTTATTTTGAATGGTTATGGTACATTTATTTTTCATTTCTTACAAGATTATGAAATTGCTATCTTAAAAACCTAGGAGGTCAAAGCACATGTTATTGTTCTTGCCTTAACAACTTTTTCACCTACTAGATTATGTTAGAAACCCTACCTCTTGAAGAATTGTGCTAGAGACCTGCCATTGAAGCACCCTAGCATCACTTTCTTCATAAATCCATCATTTACTTCATTCTTGAGCTAAAGAAGGAGGAAAACCGCTAGGGCCTAGGGTTACCTACTTCCAAGTGGCCATTTTCGTCCTACAGTTTAGTGATTGAGGCTCTGGGTTACCAACACCTCAATCATTGACCTTCTTGTCTCTATATATCACATTATCATTTGTTCCTTCAAGTTTTCTGCTGCAAAGTGACTCCATTAGCCCTAAAAAAAAGCATTTGTTTAGACCATGAAATTGATTGATTGATAAAAAAAATCTCTTAAAACTTTTACCTCAAGCTATCTACTAATTTTTCCTAACCCTAGAATAGACTAATTTACTAACTTGTGTTATGTTGTTACGAAATTAAGATAAAACCATTTATTGTAGAAATAAAATCACTTAAAAGAAATTACAAAATTTATTTATACACTGCTTGATTAACTTCTGACAACTGCTAGTACATTGTTATTTTTGGTCATTGTGAAGCTCTTTTAAGGAATTTATTGTGAATGTATTATCTTATAAACATTTATGTTATAAAATTATGTTTGCTTCATTTTGAATCAACTATTGATTTTATTGTCAATTCCATGGTTTTATGAAGCACTAACATCAAATTGTACTTGCAAAAGATATTGTTTTCTTGTTTTTTCGTTCTGGGAAGGTACATCTAAGCACATCATTGCTTCATTGATTAAAACCTTGGGACTTTCGGATCAGTGTGGATTGAGAGAGGGGATACCTTTATATGACATTTTAACCATTTCCTTCTCAAACCCCCAAGTCATCAGGGACGTCTCCCCTGGGATATCATCCATAAATATAAATATTTATCTTATTAAGGTGACAATGATAGTATAACCTCCTATTACGCCAATTTTCCTCCCTCAACCTTTCCCTTTGGGACAAGTAAAAATTATGCAATAACATTTTGGCACCGTTGTTGGGGAACACTGAGTCAATTCTCATCAAAGATGAAACTTTTTGGTAAGCCTTTCCTCCAAAACATTTACATTGCAAAGCTTACCTTGCGACTCCATTGAGGGTGATCCCCTCTTTTCCTTTTGATGATCCCTAGAGGGATTATATGGTGACTCCACTAATGAAAAAGATGACCATGGATTCTCAATGGGACCCAGGTAATTTTAAACCCTTATACATGAGTACAATTTCAGGTTACCCATGACAAAGGCCTCCAANAAGATAAAACCATTTATTGTAGAAATAAAATCACTTAAAAGAAATTACAAAGTTTATTTATACACTGCTTGATTAACTTCTGACAACTGCTAGTACATTGTTATTTTTGGTCATTGTGAAGCTCTTTTAAGGAATTTATTGTGAATGTATTATCTTATAAACATTTATGTTATAAAATTATGTTTGCTTCATTTTGAATCAACTATTGCTTTTATTGTCAATTTCATGGTTTTATGAAGCACTAACATCAAATTGTACTTGCAAAAGATATTGTTTTCTTGTTTTTTCGTTATGGGAAGGTACATCTAAGCACATCATTGCTTCATTGATTAAAACCTTGGGACTTTCGGATCAGTGTGAATTGAGAGAGGGGATACCTTTATATGACATTTTAACCATTTCCTTCTCAAACCCCCAAGTCATCAGGGACGTCTCCCCTGGGATATCATCCATAAATAGAAATATTTATCTTATTAAGGTGACAATGATAGTATAACCTCCTATTACACCAATTTTCCTCCCTCAACCTTTCCCTTTGGGACAAGTAAAAATTATGCAATAAAATTTTGGCACCGTTGTTGGGGAACACTGAGTCAATTCTCATCAAAGATGACACTTTTTGGTAAGCCTTTCCTCCAAAACATGTACATTGCAAAGCTTACCTTGCGACTCCATTGAGGGTGATCCCCTCTTTTCCTTTTAATGATCCCTAGAGGGATTATATGGTGACTCCACTAATGACAAATCTGACCATGGATTCTCAATGGGACCCAGGTAATTTTAAACCCTTATACATGAGTAAAATTTCAGGTTACCCATGACGAATGCCTCCAAGATATGAAAAATGGATCCCAATATTCACTGGTAGTAATGAAGAAAACATTGAAGACCATATGAGTAACTTTTGGGTCTTCTTTAAACTCCATTCTATTAGTTATTATGTTGAATATCTAGCAATGAATATTTTCTCCACCACTCTTCATGATAATTCTCAAATATGGTATAATAACCTCCCTAACACTAGTATTGCATCTATGGTTAAATTGGAGAAAGTGTTCCTCCAAATACGGAGTGTTAAGAGGAATCCCAACATATTTCTAATGAGACTTAATTTCCTCAAAAAGGATGAGAATGAAACTGTGTGAGAATTCCATTATAGGTTTTAGGGGATAGTACAACAGATCCCAGTGATCCATTATCCTTCAAGTAGNCTCAAAAAGGATGAGAATGAAACTGTGTGAGAATTCCATTATAGGTTTTAGGGGATAGTACAACAGATCCTAGTAATCCATTATCCTTCAAGTAGTTTCCTTCATTTTCTCTACACCAAGTCATTCTATAGACGATTGAATTTTTTGCTAGATATAAGGAAACCAAGGACAATCCAAGAAGATTTTGACATAGACACAAAAGTAGAAGCGAAAATCCCCTCATCTAAGAAAGAACAATCCTTTGCTCTAGAGGTCAAGATTGATGAAATCATCCAAGATCTTTTCCCCCCTGCAGAAAACAAGAGGATGAGATTAGTCACTTTCCATTCCAAGATTTTGATGATTCCTTATTCTATGATTCATAAAATGACGTAGAAAGGGAATCCTTGTATGATCTAGAGGACAAGGCATTGGTAATTGCTCCTTTGTTTGATGACGTGATCCAAATATTTGAAGCTCATGCACATGAAGAAGTAAGTACGGTGAGTTTTTTTCCTTTCCAAGATTTTAATGATGCGTTATTTTATGATTCGGGAAGCAAAGAAGTACTTAGGGAGCCCTTGGTTTCCTTAAGCCCTTCATGTTATGATGAATAAAAGAACTTGGTTAATAATATTGAGGAGTTCATACATGTTGGGAGACATAAGTGGGATGTAGTTGGTTATGATATGGATCCCACTTACGACATTGAGAATCATTTCAAAGTATTTCCTTTACGATTATCACAACATGTTACTCCTAATCTTGACGTTGGGAAACAAGGAGATGACCTAATTATAGATACTTTTCAAACTCCCAGGGGTTACCTAGTTCTTTATTCTCCTGATTATTTTTGGTAATACCTTGAGGATTTTGATGAGTACTCCTTTGAGCATTCATATTTATTCTATGAAGAAAATTATCAACGATCATTGTGCTCAGATATTAATAAGAGTGAGGAAGTTTCTTTCCTAAAGCAAGATACTTGGGACAATATTTTCCACCTCCCTTTGATTACTTTACCTCGCTATGTCACTTAGGGTATGTTTTGGAAACATGTCCTTTATCCAAATCATTTTGTAGCACAAAGCCTCCTTTTGGAATTTAGAGGAAGGTTGAGTAACTTAATAAGAAGCTTATTATCACAGTCTTCCAACTTCCCCTTGAGAAAATTTCAATCATCCTCTAGTTTCTTCGTGGCTCCTTCCCAAGCCTTTGATTGTGAAGACATCTGAGGTAGCCAACCTTCAAACTATTTGAGTCAGTCTATTGAACCTTTGACTTTTCATGATCCCTTTCTAATATGTATTGAGCACTTTCCTGAGATTATGACTTGGCACCATTTTGTCCCTCCCACCTGACTCCATGAGCTAGACTTTATGATTTCCAATAATACAATACATTTTATAACTCATGTTATTTTTGTGCTTGACTTATAATTTTTTTGGTTTATGATGAAGCATACATGAAGGTACTATGAGACATTACTAGGATGGTTTCACTCGATATTTGACTACACCTATCATTCAACCAATAGGTGAGTAGAGGTAAGTTGGTATTCACTTTGCATTAATTGTATATACCATCTTCATTTAATGCTATATTAGTTTTATTTCCACTTGTATATATTCTTGTTTACTTTCATTTTCTCTACCGTATATGAGCCAGGGGTGATATCACCACCCCAAATGATTACTAATGAATTTTGTTGCGATCTAGCAGGTCACAAGTCATGCCAAAGATGTTGAGGTCCTCATGTGCTCTACCGTGAGCATGTCCGCAAGTTGGAGCCAGATGTTATCCCCTAGCCTAGGGATAACTAAGGATATTATGTCTCGAGGCCCAGAAGTCCTAGACATGGAGTACCGAGAGACATATTTACTTGATCCTAGACCTAAAGGGCCCATATTTCTTCTTTATCACCTCCATATTTTCACCAGCAATGACATCCATCCCATCATGCTAGTCCTTTAGCAGCAGTGGGTATTTCTCCATGAGGTAATGATTCTAGGTATCATGGTATGTGTCACTATGATTCTCAAAACATTTGAATATGTGCATTTGATTATTTTTTCTTATGACGTGTGCTTGGAATTTATGCCTTTCCACTTGTCCACACTTGCGGGGAATGACATGATGCCCTAACAAGTTGGTTCCTTTGATATTTGAGCTTCCATTGGTGTATATTTTAATATTGTACAATATTTACTGCAAAAATATATTCAGTATAAGATCAAAAAAGATACAATGAAAAATACAAACATTACAAAGAGATTCTTCCCCTGGTAACCCAAAATGAAAAAACCAAAATACTCTATATTCATTCATAGTGCTACAGTTTTTACAATACAATATACATATATGATCCAATGACATCCAAAACCCTAACCCAATGACCTGGATTAATCAACAACCCTAATTTCTTAACTAGAAATAGAAAACTATCCCCCAAAAACCATGTGCCAAAAAACCACCTAAATATGTGACACATTCCCCAAGGAAGAAAAAAAATTCGCGGTGGCATTGCCCCGAACCCCTAAGTGGGGTCCTAGTTCCCCCCCCTCAAACTCTCCTGTGTTCCTAGTGCAACACAGATAGTACTGCTCCTACAAAGAATATAACACATACCCAACATTCTCCCACTTGTTRTTTTCTTTTCATACAAGGGGTTACAGGGTTACATAATCAACAATCCAGGGTAGCAATTCCCATGAATACTCTACACCAATAAAAATTCTCAGTGCTCACAAATTTTGTTAATGAATCTACAACATTCTTCAAAGTTTCCACCTTCATCAACAATAATTTATTTTCTTCAACCAAGTCTCTCACAAACTGATATTGAATATCAATATGCTTTGTCTTTGAATGATAAGTCGAGTTCTTCGCCATAAAAATTGCACTTTAACTATAACAATCTATCCTTACATCTTGTTGTACCAACCCAATACCTGAACACAATATTTCTAACCATACTTCTTCCTTACTTGCATGAGTGGCTTCCATGCATTCATCTTCTGTAGTTGAAAGTGCCACTACAGCCTGTATTTTTCTCATCCAACTAATTTCTTCTCCAAATAGGTTAAACACGTACCCTCT
>JASDQU011312931.1:3380-25450 GCA_032191745.1 Picea mariana
GAGTTAAGAGTCTATCTCTCAAGAGGAGATCTACTTGTTCGCAGGGAGATTTTCCTTCAACACTTACTATGGGGGAATATGTAATGAATAGTCCAATGATTTCTATACCCATGGGTGGTGTTGATGTCGTACTAGGATTCCAATGGTTACAATCATTAGGAACAATGGATTTTAATTTTCAAGAACTTTTCATGAAATTCTCATTGGAAGGAAAGGAAATTGAGTTAAGGGGTATCACAGGGAAACCTAGTAAGGTGATAAGATCTAGCCTCAATGTAACCTGGGCTAGCCTCCTTTCTTCCGACTCTACCCTCAATGTAACCCAGGCCATGACCCTGTGATTTCTTTCAAATACATTTTGGGATTTTCCTTTCGGGGATTCCCATATGATGTGTTCGGGATCCCCGATACCCGATGTTTCAAAATCGCCTTGTCCAAAATAGTGGCTCGATATTCCCTTAGAACCGATGGCTAGGGTCACTTTCCTTAACTTTTTCTTAGCCATCTGTGGACTGAGCAGGCACCTATCTTTCTTTTGGCCCTATTTTCCATGTGACTATGGACTGTGACCTTTCCCCAAACCAAATATGCTTCACGAATTTCAGGTATCGGCGATGGAAGGGGTCGACTCCTCGCCCTTCAGAGTCCTAGTTACCAAAATTGCGACAGGAGCTACATTGTGTTGGTGCCTCATTTACCCTTCATCCACGTGATAATATTCTAGGACCATGGGCCCATCCTCAGTGCTTTCGCATTTCACGTTTGAGGGTTTCGAGCTATGGGTGCATGCATTGATGAGAACCCCGAAACACCGATTCCTGAAAAACTCAATCTGTCGCCGCCTATCCCCACGAGATTGGACGACTCGACCTAATACCGGGCTTCGGGACTTTATGTTTCGTGAGTCCTGATGACTCTTCTCTCTTGCACTTTCAACTCGCAAAATCATGACTCGACATGACACTATTCCTTTTGCAACTCTGTGACTACCATTATCTGATGGTTGTCGATCTACTCCATTGATAGATCCTCGCCATTGAGAACTGATATTTTCCCGCTCGCTTGATCTGTGTCACTGTTCAACCACTTTTGGTGTTGCCAATAGTGAAAATGGAGACTTAGCCGACCAAACTTAGGCTTAGGTATACAAAGGTTCGATGATGGAGGTAAGAGGAGGAGGGATCGACCATTTAGGTAGGATCTGGCAAGCCGATAGGGAAACTGGTCAATCAAGAAGGATGACTATGAGGAAGAAAGATATATGTCGGGAGGGAAACGAAAACTACAATTTGGGACTGTAGAAGGGGACAAACAAGGAAAACACAGTCATAAGAAGAAAACACAAATCCCCAAGGTCTTGATAGGATTATGTGATAACATTAGGCTCCATGGGGGATGGCATGCTCCCTGCAAGCTGCCAAGAACACGTAGCTCCAGTGCCTTAGTGTTGGGTTGTGGATTCTTTATTAAAACAAAAACAAAATAACACAAAACATATATGGTATTTATAAATGTGGGACGTCGGTTGCGGCTCTAAACCAAAAACATCTTTAGGAAATGCCCATATACCGGGCTTCCAAAAATCTCATCTCCCTCCAAATTCTATAACCTGTATGTGTTATTTGGAAATACTTCGGAAATCTTGAAGGGATCGATCCACAGGGCATCAAATTTTCCATGATTTCCCTTGTCCTTCCTAGGCGCATTTCATTTAAGCACAATATCTCCCTGTTGTAAATCTTCTTTGCTCGCCTTTCTGTCAAAGGCCTGCTTGATTCTTTGCTAACAGTCATGAGCTTTTTCCATCATTTGTTCTCTGGTTTGTTGTACCTCTACCCATTGATTAATTATTCTGATCATATTGTCCAATTGTCATTGATAATCCTGAAAGAATTTCGCCACAGGTACAGCCAGCTGAGAAGGAAAAACAACTCCAGTCCCATAAACAAGTTGGAAATGGGATATGCCTAGGGACCTTTTGGTTGTCACTCGATTAACCCACAGAGAGAATTTTAGCTTAGAATCCCAATCCTTCTTATTGTCTTCTAATAATATTTTAAAAAGATTTATTAATCTTTTGCTAGAGGATTTTGCCAGTCCATTGCCTTGGGGATAATGAGGAGTGGAGTGAATTAATGAATTCCCAAACTTCTCACAGAACCTCATCAAGGGATCATACTTAAAAGATGCAGAATTATCAGTGATAATTCTGTGAGGACAGGCAAACCTTGATATGATATCCTCTAGAAAGATAATGATTACCTTGTGTGAAGCATTCCTGGTGGGGATGACTTCTATCTATTTGGTGAAATAATCTTTTGCAGTTAATATCCACCTGTGTTGAACACTTGAAGCAGGATGAATCTATCCAATGAAGTCTAAACCCCATTGCTGGAAGGGTGCCAAAGATACTACAAGCTTTAGTTGCAGGAATTTGAGTTGTTGCTTTCCTGAGAATTTTTTACATTTGATGCATGCTCTGACCTCTCAGCAGATATCAATGAATAAAGTGGGCCAGTAGTACCCAACCCTGAGAATTTTGTAGGCTGTGGTTTTTCAGAAATGGTGTCCCCCACATAGGTTTCTATGAAAATAAAAACTAATTCTTTGGGTCTCCTGTAGGTTTAGACATCTCAGAAGCATTCCTAGAGGGTCTTTCAAATACAAAGCCTAGCCAATAAGGAAATACCTAGTTTCTTCAAGCTTTAAATCTCTTTCTTTTATCTTCTCCATTCCATCAGGAGACTTTAACTCTTGCAGAAAATACATAATGTCTTTATACCAGGTACATTCTACCAATGGAGGGTGGTCTTGAGGACTACCATCAGATAACCCAGCCTTCTGAATTTATGAGCATTCATTGAGGAAATTTACCTCCAAGGCCTTACAATTGGATTCATCCAGCATCTTGGCTAAACCCTACCCTTTAACCAACTTGGTGGGATTTATCTCCAGATCAAACTCAAGGATCTTGGCAATCCATTTACTCCTCCTGCCATCTATGTTGGGTAGAATAAGAATGTCCTTCACAAAAGTTGAAGGGACATATGCGATGACCTTCGAATGCAAGACATAGACTTTGAAAGCTTTGAGAGATTTCAACAGGGCATAGGCTTGTTTCTCCATAATTTCATACCTTATTTCTGCATCCCTTGATGCCTTACTGAAGAAAGAAATAGGTTTCTCCAACCCGTCCTCATTTTTCTGCAACAAAATAGCAGCCACCGTATCCAAAGAAGAAAAATAAAATATTAGGAAGTCCTTGGAATAATCAGGACTGATAAGCACAGGTGCCTCAGTCAATGCTTTATTTATTTGGTCAAAATATTCCCTAGGCTCAGGAGTCCACTTTACTTCATTTCCTTTCCTTAGCATGGTTGTGATATGCTTCACCAATTTGGAAAAAATCGAGACAAACCTCCTCAAAAAGTTAATATTTCCCAAGAAAGCCTAGACTTCCTTTATGGACCTGGGAAGCGATAAGGTCTGAATCGATTCCACCCTGTTGGAATTGATCCTCACTCCTTCTGCTGATACTATATGGCCTAACAACCTTCCTTCTTTCATTGCGAACATATATTTTTTGGGATTTAAGGAAAGACGAAACATTCTGCATTTCAAGAAGACCCTTTTCAAGTGAGTGTAGTTCTCTGTATCAGATCTAGAGAAGACTATAATTTCATCCAGGTAGATGACCACGAATTTGTCTCTTTCCCCAATGAACGCGATGTCCATGGCTCATTGAAAGGTCGCTCATGCGTTCATTAACACAAAGGGAATTTTTGCATACATGAACGTGCCCCAAGGAGTGGTGAAGGTTGTTTTCTCTCGGTCCTCAGGTAGGACAGATATCTAATTGTAGCCATAAAATCCATCAATCATAGATATCCTTGATGCACCAGTTACCCTTTGTAAATTATGTTCCATCTTGGCCAGGGGGTAATTGTCCTTCTTTGAACTCCTGTTCAGATTTTGGAAATCAACACAGAGTCTAATTTCTCCACTTTTCTTTCTCACCGAGACCAAGTTGGCCACCCACTCTAAATACCTCAGAGGCACAATGATCTGAGCATCTAGCAGCTTCTTCACCTCTCTCTCCATGATGGGCAGCAACATAGGATTAATCTGTCTTAATTTCTTCCTAAATGGTTTGGCCTCTTCTTTCAGTGGGATATTTTGTTTTATGACACCCATGTCATATGTTCTGAGATCTTTGTAGGTCTAGGATAACACATCAGAAAACTAATTTAAAAGCTCAACATACTCGGTCCTCTGCTCCTTTGTCAAGCTGCTTGACAATTTGACAAACTTTGGCTCCTTCTCTATGACAATATTGCATTCAGATATGTCATCATCATCAATCAGCTTCTTTGATTTCACTGCCACATCATTATTGTCAAAGATCCTCTCCAATAGGACTAGTCCCTTTGGAATATGATTGTCTGGTAACTGCACAATGTGATGATTTGCAATTTTCTTTAAAAACCCATCAATATGGAAGCCACTTTCAGGTTCATGTTCCTGGTCTATTTGTAATGCGGAAAATTCATCAAATGTATCCAGGACTCTTTTGATCTCAAGATCATCCTCAAATACCTTCCAATTCTTAACATTGTCTGTTATAGAGGGTCTGTATTTTACCTCTACATCATACCTGAGCTTAGGTGGCAGGGGAACCTTGAAATTGCCTGCCAAAATAGCCAAAGAATCGGCCAAAGTATTCTCCTCTCTAGGAATGAATGAAATATTGAAAGCCTGGAAAAAACTATCTATTAAATCCCACACTTTATTCCTATAGGATCTCAGCCTCGAATGCTTGGCTTGGTAAAGACTTCTGAATTGTTTTAAAACCATCTCGACATTCCCAAAGACAGTTATTTCTTTAATTCCCATGTCCTTTGCAGCTCTCAATCCCATCACAAGAGCTTCATACTCCGCCACATTATTGGTAGTTTCAAACTCTAATTTGTATGACAGAGATATAGTTTCCTGAACAAGAGAAATGAAAACTACCCTAGTGCCAGCACCTTCTCTAGAATAAGCTCCATCAAAGAACATTTTCCACACCTTAGTAATTGGGGGAGGTACTTCATGAGAAGAAACGGGTGACTTTTTAATTTGAAGAGGAGCCTCATGGCTGTGGGTGAGCTGCAACAAGATGGATCCGAGATCAGTGTCAAGGGAAAAAATGGGGTGATTGGTAGGGTCTGCCTCATCACTAACGATGTAGGCCAGCTGAGCTTCTTTGTACAGTCTTCTGTGTTCTCCTCCAAATACTGGGATGGTATCATATGTCAGGACTATATGTAATGTTCCACTTAGCTTTTTGATCCAAGATCTTGACAATAACATGCCAAATTTGGGGGGAATATTAGATACCACAATGTCCATGACCACACTCTTCATGGGAAGCTGAAACAAGGTTACTACCAAATCTTTGATGACCCTAAGGCATTGCACCCTCCTTGAATTGAAAGAGTACAAATCATGATAGGCCTTTGTGACTTCCAGCCCAATCTCTTCCATAACTGCTTTGAGCATGAGGTTATGGGAGGCCCCAGAATCCATTAAACAATTATGCAGCATCTTGTCATGTATGTTCAGGGACGTGTAGAAGGGAGGGGATGAGTCATCTCTATCTTCTCATAGGACCTAGGATCACTGTTGGCTTTTCATCTTGCAAGTTAATTGAGTCTGTGGGATGACATGCTGACTCGGGATGCAAAATCTTAGAGAGGCTCTTATTGAAATCCTCGTGCTTGACCAGTTTAGAGAGGGGTACAAGAATTCTGATTTTATGAATTTTATGCTCGAAATTAAAAGAGGATGGGAGTTTTGGGGTTTCCTTCCCTTTTTTGTCGTCGACCGTTTCTTTAGTAGGCTTCTCTATTCTGGTGGGCTGCTTAAGAGCATCAAGCATTCCAGCTTTCTTCTTGGATCTGAGGTTATATTTATTTGGGTTGTTTCTATCCTTGTCTCCCTTTCTCAACTCATTAATTTGATTGTCCATGAGAGACTCCTCGTATGCCGATTGAATCAAATGAGGAAAAGGGGAGGTGTCTCCAAAACAATGGATTTTAGGATGAATCTCATCTATTTCCTCCCCTTCCTCGTTAGCAACCAATTTTTTCTAAAGGGGAGTTTGGATTCTTTGATCGTCTTTATCTCTATTCCTCAGTTCCCTTGGCATAATCTAAGGAACATTGTTGTTTGGCCTCCAGAAGTTGCCTCTATTTTCCACATTTTGAGGATTTTTGTATGTTGGCTTCCCCTCCATTTTCATCTTCTCCATATCAGCAGACAAAGTCTTTACCATCTTTGCCAATTCATCTACTTATGGATAAGCTATAGCAGAACCAGAGGTTGATGCCTCAGATTTACCTCTTCCCTTGTCTTGGTCAAATTTGCTTCTAAGCCTGTTAATTTCCAACACATTGAATTCCACTTCTAGGGCTGCATCTTGCATGTTAGCCAAGGAAATAGCTCTTCTCTCTCTGAGTAGGAGGCAGAAATCGGGTTCAAAGGCACTAGCATAGGTTATTTTGGTAGAGGCCTCTGAGGGTTTTATTTCAGCAGGGATCTTATTGTACATTTTATTGAATCTTTTGGAGAAGTCAGAGAGATACTCTACTTCCTTTTTCTTCAAGGACCCAAACTCTGTCATGTAATACACGAAATATTTTTTATCCCCCCATTGTCTCAAGAATGCATTATCTAGGGCTTCAATCCCATCAATAAATCCAGGGGTTAATTCCCTAAACCATTTCCTAACCTCACCATCAAGGCTTTGGACAAAGACGCTCATCCAGACACCTTCATTTTCAATGTTTAGGTTGTCTACATAGCTATAGAAGGAAGCAAGGTGCTCTTCAGCAGTTATGTCTTCCTCTCCAGTGAACTTAGGCATGTATTTCAGGTAATCTCCAGCAGAGAGAGCATTTAAAGGTTGAGGTAAAACGAGAGGAGCATATATGGCTGCTACTATGGAATCCATTCTGTTTATAGGGGGATTAGCTCTTGCCATCAGCGTGTGAATAGGAGGAGAACCAGGAGGAGATGGGGATCGAGCAGGGGAGACTGGAAATGAGCTGGCAGGAGGAAAAGGTAACAACAGAGGAATTGAAGAAAAATCTATAGGGCTGGAGGGAGAAGATATCTTTGTTTGCACAGCAACAACAACAATAGTAGAAGGAGGGGTGGAAAAGCCAAGGGTAGGAAAATATTCTAAGGTCCTGGGTTTAAACCAAGGTACAAATTCAGGCAAAAGAGGAGTGACTAGGATTTCTCCCTCCAATCCCAGACCAGAAGGGGAAAACTCAATAGTAACACTCCCAAAATTTAAAGTTCGCGAAACTCCAACAGAAGGTATGAAAGGGGAGTAAGAAATAGAAAATGGAGTTTCTACGGAAGGATATGGAAAATTATCAGAAATCCCTAGTACAACAGTAGAATTTCCTTCTCAAGAGGACTTTCCCCTTTTGATAACTTTCTGAGAATCATCTTCAGGCATAGCTAGAGGCAGTTGTGGATGAGACCACATGTGTCTGCCTTTTGGAGCCAATTGAACAGTGGGGTCGGACCGATGGAGTCATCACAATGGAGTCACCAGGTGAATAGTAGCAATCTTGGAGGGCTCTAATTCCTAATGCACCTTCAGAATCAGAGGCTCAATGTCATTCAATCCCAGGGAAAATCTTCAACTTCGTCCCTGGAAACGATGCCAGAAATGTTAGCACCAGAAGTCACACCTGGATGGCAGCAGGAGTAAGCTTGATACCCATCATTTTATGTCACAATTTTCTTATAAAAAGGTGATTGAATGGAAGTAAACTTAGAAAAATATCGTTTTAACTTTAGAATCCTAAACCAAGCTATGCATGAATAGGTGGGGTATTGATCTAACTTCCATTAGTAAGATGAGATTAAAATGGGCAGATGGAAGACGTGTTGAGAGAGATGAACAAGACTTCTATGGGCATCAGGCTTTCCAGCAACTTGGAGAAGAACAACAAAACACTGAAATGTGCCTAACAACACAGTTACAATGGCTACAGTGATAGCTCGACTAGATCTTCCAATTCTGAGAATCACAATGCTACTGTAACAACTTGACTGGATCCTCCAATTCCAAGATATTCAGCGTGAGAAGGAGAGGGTAACACGAGAAACTGATTAAAACTAGTGCAAAATTGCAGTTATCAACCATTCATCATCCTACAATATCGCAACCCTCGACTGGATCCTCCAATTCCAAGTGTCTTAACACAGAGCTTACAAAGATGGAAAGAAGTTGACTTTCATTAAACAGGAAGTCTCAAATAAAAATGGATAACTTAGAAAACCAATGCTTCGTCAAAAATTTACAATTGGGAGCATAGCTTTACCATCGACACTTACAAAAATATCAAAAGTGAGTATATATACTCAGAGAAATTCGCTTCCTGACAGTANGTGCATGCAACTTTTTATCTGACACTAGTTCAGATGACATGGATTTTGCAGGGAACCTGTCCATCGGGGTAGCACGGGTTGACTGCTCCAGAATTTTCCCTACGCTTTCCATTTATGGATTGAGTTGAGGTTCCAACCACCTGCTTGAAATTCATTCATTACATTCATTCATGGCGGGAGGTTGAGGCTTTATGTACAGGGAACGACCACGTGCCAGCCATCCAAGACTTAGAGGCTAGCCTCCTTTTTTCATCTCTACCCTCAATGTAACCCAGGCCATGACCTTGTGCTTGCTTTCAAATACATTTCGGCATTTTCCTTTCAGGGATTCCCATATGTTGTGTTCAGGATCCCCAATGCCCAGCGTTGCGAAATATCTCTGTCCAAAATAGTGGCTTGATCTTCCCTTAGAATCGACGACAAGGGTCACTTTCCTTAACCCATTCTTAGACGTTTATGGACTGAGCAGGCACCTATCTTTCTTTTGGCCCTATTTTCCATGTGACTATGGATTGTGACCTTGCCCCAAACCAAAAGCGCTTCGTGAATTTCAGGTATCAACGATGGAAGGGGTCAACTCCTCTCCCTTCAGACTCTCGATTGCCAAAATCGCGATAGGGGCTACATTGTGTTGGTGCCTCCTTTACCCCTCATCCACGTGATCACCGGAAAGGACCATGGGCCCATCCCCAACACTTTCACATTTCGTGTTTCGGGGTTTCGAGCTATGGTTGCATGCGTTGACGAGAACCCCGAAACATCGATTCCCAAAAAACTCAATCTATCTCCGCCTATCCCCATGAGATCAGATGGATCCACCTAATCAAGAGCTTTGGGACTTTGCGTTTCATGAGTCCTGATGACTCTGCTCCCTTGCACTCCCGACTCGTGAAATCACGACTCTACATGATGCTATTCCTTGTGAAACTCTGTGACTATCATCACCTGATGGACGTCGATCTGCTCCATCGATATATCCTTTCCATTGAGAACTGATATGTTCCCGCTCGCTTGATCTATGTCACTGTTCAACCACTTTTGGTGATGCCAATAGTGAAAATGGAGACTTAGATGACCAAACTTAGGCTTAGGGATACAAAGGTTCGGTGATGGAGGTAAGAGGAGGAGGGATCGACCATTTAGGAAGGATCTGGCAATCTGACAGGGAAACTGGTCAATCGAGAAGGATGACTGCGAGGAAGAAAGATATATGCTAAGAGGGAAAAGAAAACTACAATTTGGGTCTGCAGAAAGGGACAAACAAGGAAAACGTAGTCATAAGAAGAAAAAACAGAACCCCAAGGCCTTGACAGGATTATGTGATAACAGAAATCATGAGAATGATATTCACCTAATTTCTGGGAGTGTTCCTCCTAACATCAAGCCTTACATTTATCCTTATTCCTAGAAGAGTGAAATTGAGCGTATGGTTGAAGCAATGTTAGAGTATGGCATTATTAGACCTAGACAAAGTTCTTACTCTGCACCGGTGGTAATGGTACTCAAGAAAAAGGGCTCATGGCGTATGTGTCCAAATTATAGAGAGAAAACAAGATCAATATTAAAGATACATTTCCTATTCCCGACATTTATGAATTGTTAGATGAACTACATGGAGAAATCTACTTCACAAAGTTGGATCTTCGTTCAGGGTATGATCAGATTAGAATGAAGGAAGCAGATATTCCAAAAACAACATTCCAAACTCATGAAGGCCATTATGAATTTTTGGTCATGAATTTTGGCCTTATGAATGCACCTTCCACATTCCAAGGGTTGATGAATTCCATTTTCAATCTCTTCCTTCAAAAATTTGTGTTATTATTTTTTGATGATATACTAATCTATAGCAAGTCTTGGGAGGATCATTTTCAACATGTTGACAAGGTGCTACAACTACCAAAGGAGAAACATTTATATGCCAAACCATCCAAATGTTTCTTTGGGGTGAAGGAGGTATATTATTTGGGTCATATTGTATCTCATGAAGGTGTCAAGGTAGACCCTAACAAGATTAATGCCATGATGGAATGGTTGATTCCCAAAACATTGAATAATCTTAGAGTATTTTTTCTTTTGACAGGTTACTACCACAAGTTTGTTCGGAACTATGGAAGAATAGCAACACCTTTAACAAAATTAACTAAGAATGATGCATTTTCATGGACTCCATAGGCAACTCAAGCTTTTGAACAAATTAAAGAGGCGATGTGAAAATCTCATGTCTTGACCACACCAGGATTCAAAAAAACATTTATTGCGGAATGTGATGCCTCAAGAAATGGAATTGGTGTTGTTCTAATGCAAGAAGGAAGGCCCCTTGATTTTGAAAGTTGGAAACTCAAGGGAAAGGACTTACACAAACCCATTTATGAGAATGAAATGATGACAATGCATTAAATAAATGGCACCCTTACCTAATAGGTATGCACTTCAAGGTCAAAACAGATCATGATAGTCTTATTTATAGTTCTTGGAACAAAGACTATCTTCAAAAGAACAACAAAAATGGGTGACCAAGATGTTGGGTTATGATTTTGAAATCATATACAAAAAGGGAAGAAAAATGTTGTGGTAGATGCACTCTCAAGAAAGGATGAAGATGTTGAGGCCTTTCTCTGTGGTGTCTCGATCATCCAACCTAATTGGATAATAGAAGAGAGGGATGAATGGAAGAATGACGAAAACATGTGGACTTTCATTCAAAGGTTGCAGCAGGATTCCAATGCATCGGATATATTTACATGGAAAAACGATTCACTATGGTACAAAGATCTCTTTAATTTATGTAAGAAATCCCAACTTAAACAAAAGGTACTCTTGGAATTGCACACCTCTCCGGTAGGAGGGAACACGGGATTTTTTAAAACCTACCATAGGGTCAAGAAAGGATTTTTGGGGATGGACTTAAAACTGATGTTCAAAGGTTTTGGGCAGAATGTTTGGTTTTCCAACAAAACAAGTTGGAAACAATTAATACCCTAGGTATTTTACAACCATTAGCCATACAAAGTCAATGTTGGGAGGAGGTTTCCATGGATTTCATCACAGGGTTACCAAAGTCTGAAGGAAAAAGTGTCATCATGGTGATTGTTGATAGACTGACCAATTAAACACACTTTTGTGCACTCTCGCACCCTTTCAAAGCCAGTACAGTTTCCACTGCATTCATGGAGATAGTTCAAAAGCTACATGGAATCCCAAATATTATTGTAAGTGGCAGATATCCCATCTTCACTGGACATTTTTTGACAAAATTATTTTCTTGTTTGGCTACTCAATTGGCTCATATCTCATCTTATCATCCTCAATCTGATGGACAAACTGAGATAGTGAACAAATGTCTAGAAGGCTACCTTCGTTGCTTTGTCTCTGATAAAAAAACACAATGGTTCAAGTGGTTACCCTTGGAAGAATGGTGGTATAACACTTCCTTTCATACTGCAACAAAAATTACACCGTTTATGGCACTGTATGGATATCACCCACCTTCCATCACTTCTTCTCTAAAATAAAAATCTAAGGTTCAAGTAGTGGAAGATTACATCGAGCATCAACAATAAGTTCTCCAACTCTTAAAGGAAAACCTGACCATGGCACAAAATCACATGAAACAATAAGAAGATCAACATCATAGTGAAAGAAGTTTTGAAGTAGAGTATTGGGTATTTTTAAGACTACAACGATACAAACAGATGTCCCTCAAGCAAGATAAGAAGGATAACAAATTATCACCAAAGTACTATGGCACTTATAAGGTGTTGCAAAAGATTGGTACTATGGAATACAAATTGGAGTTGCATGCATTTTCGCGAGTACACCGAATTTTCCATGTTTCGTGCTTAAAGAAGGTCATAGGTGACAAGATCCCAGTTCAAACTATATTTATAGAACTTGACGAGGAAGGAAAAATCATATTGGAGCTCAAATCCATCATTGACACGATAATTCACCAGCTAAGGAATAAATCAATTTCAGAGTATCTCATTAAGTGGAGGAAACTACCTGCTAAAGATTACACTTGGGAAGATGCGTATTTTATACATAATAATCTAGAATTACTCAAGCATTGCGGAAAACACTTGTCTGAAGGGGAGGCGCATGTTAAGCCCTAATTAGTGGCACATTACTCCTTAATTGGGGCATATTACATAAGTATTGTTATTGTATTTATGTCAGCTTGGATCCATTAGTTGTAATTGTACCTCCTAGTGTCCTATATATACCAAGGAGACCTTTTCATTTGGAATCATCTTTTATTTGTAAATTTATGTCGTGTATAAGGAGGTTTCCCCCTAGAAGAGGCTTATTATCTAAAATGATCTCTTTGTAAAGGAGTTGAATACTTATTCTGAGTTTTTTTATGCTATTTTGATATTTGGTTCTTAACATATAGGTTGTTTTTAGGGTTTTAGTTGGCTTAGGGTTTTAGTGGTAGTTGTCTTAGGGATTCTCAAGTATGGAATACCATTGGTATGCATACCATTGGTATGCATGCCATGGTATTGCAATGGTATGCATACCATGGTATCACAACGGTATGCATGCCATTGAATACCATTGGTATGCATACCATTTATAGATTATTTTTAGGGTTTTATTTTTCTTAGGGTTTTATTGGTAGTTGTCTTAGGGATTCTCAAGTATGGCATACCATTGCATACCATTTATAGGATATTTTTAGGGTTGTAGTTGTCTTAGGGTTTTAGTGGTAGTTGTATGATGGATTCTCAAGTATGCATACCATTGCATACCATTGGTGTGAATACCATGGTATTGCAATGGTATGCATACCATGGTATCACAATGGTATGCATACCATTGCATATCGTTGGTATGCATACCATTTATAGGTTATTTTTAGGATTTTAGTTGTCTTAGGGTTTTAGTGGTAGTTGTCTTAGGGATTCTCAAGTATGGAATACCATTGGTATGCATACCATTGCATATCATTGTATTTCAATGGTATGCATACCATGGTATTACAATGGTATGCATACCATGGTATCGCAATGGTATGCATACCATTACATACCATTGGTATGCATACCATTTATAGGTTATTTTTAGGGTTTTAGTGGTAGTTTTTTTAGGGATTCTCAAGTATGCATACCATTGGTATTTCAATGGTATGCATACCAATTGTATCATACCATGGTATTGAAATGGTCTGCATACAATTGGATACATTGGTATCACAATGGTATGCATACCATGGTATTGCAATGGTATGCATACCAATTGTATGCATACCATGGTGTTGCAATGGTATGCATACCATTTCATACCATGGTATCGCAATGGTATGCAGACCATGGTATTGCAATGGTATGCATACCATGGTATTGCAATGGTATGCATACCATTTCATATCGTGGTATCGCAATTGTATACATACCATGATATTGCAATGTTATGCATATCAATTGTATGCATACCATGGTATTGCATTGGTATGCATACCATGTTATTGTAATTGTATGCATACCATGGTATTGCAATGGTATGCATACCATTTCATACCAATTATCGCAATGATATGCATACCATTGCATAACATTGGTATGCATACCATTGATATCCAATGGTATACAATGACAATACCATTTCCTATGCATATCAATGATATGCATAGGTAGTGGTATTTCCTTTGCAAACCATTGCATACTATTGCAATACCATGGTATGCATGCCATTGGTATGCATACCATTTCATACCATGGTGTTGCAATGGTATGCATACCATGGTATTTCAATGGTATGCATGTCATTGCAACACCATGGTATTCAATGGTATGCATACCAATGGCATGCATACCATGGTATTGCAATGGTATGAAATGGTTTGCAAAGGAAATACCACTACCTATGCATATCAATGATATGTATAGATAGTGGTATTTCCTTTGCAAACCATTGCATACCATTTAAATACCATGGTATGCAAGCCAATGGTATGCATACCATTGCATACCATGGTGTTGCAATGGTATGCATACCATGGTATTGAAATGGTATGCATGCCATTGCATACCATTTATAGGTTATTTTTAGGGTTTTAGTTGTCTTAGGATTTTAGTGGTAGTTTTCTTAAGGATTCTAAGGTATGCTTACCATTGGTATTGCAATGGTATGCATATCATGGTATGCATAGAAATTGTATGCATACCATGGTATTGCAATGGTATGGATACCAATTGTATTCATACCATGGTATTACAATGGTATTCATACCATTGCATACCATGGTCTCTCATTGGTATGAATACCATGGTATTGCAATTGTACGCATACCAATTGTATGCATACCATGGTATTGCAATGGTATGCATATCAATTGTATGCATACCATGGTATTGTAGTGGCATGCATATAAATTGTCTGCATACCATGGTATCGCAATGGTATGCATACCATTGGTATCCAATGGTATGTAACGCCAATACCATTTCCTATGCATACCATAGGTCCTTTTTTTAGTGTTAGTATGGTATGCATTGCCATTGTTTTGTATGGTATGCATTGGAAATGGTATGGTATGGTATGGTAGGCATTGGCAATGGTATGCATTAGCAATGGAAATGATATGCATTTCCTTGCCATTGTATGGTATGCATTGGAAATGGTATGGTATGGTATGGTATGGTATGGTATTGTATGGTATGGTATGGTATGTCGTGCCTTTCCTTGGTATGGTATGCATTGGCAATGGTATGGTATGGTATGCATTGGCATTGGTATTGGTATGGTATGGTATGGTATGGTATGGTATGCATTGGCATGGTATGGTATGGTATGCATTGGCATTGGTATGGTATGGTATTCCTTGGCATGCCATGCCTTGTCATGCCTTGCCTTGCCTTCACTTGCCATATCTTGTCTTTCCATACCATGCATTACCATCCAATGCCTTGCTATATCATGCCATGCCATTCCATTCCATGCCTTGCCTTGCATTCACTTTCCATGCCTTGCCTTCTCCATGACATGCATTTCCATACCATGTAATTTCTTTCCATGCCATTCCTTTCCATTCATTGCCTTGCCCTCACTTGCCATGTCTTGTCTTTCCATATCGTGCCTTTCCATACCATGCCTTTCCATCCCATGCCTTGCCATGTCATTCCATGCCATGCCTTTCCTTGCATTCACTTGCCATGCCTTGCCTTTTCCATGCCATGCCTTTCCATACCATGTCATTCCTTTCCATGCCATGACTTGTCATGCCTTGCCTTGCCTTCACTTTTCCATGTCTTGTCTTTCCATACCATGTCTTTCCCTACCATTCCTTTACTTGTCATGCCTTTCCTTCACTTGCCATACCTTTCCTTGAATTCAATTTCCATTCCATCAAAGGATTCATAAGTAAAAATTACAATCAAAGGATTCATTCAGCATGTAATTCTACAACTTGTTATCCCATATTTCTTATATAAAAATACTTGCATGAGAATTCCAATGTTTTGGTCAATGATGAATAGTGTTATTTTTGAAGAGGATGTCGATTTTCAATAACACTGTGTCGGGAATTTTTGGATAGTGTAGTTGCATGATCCTTGGGAAAATAGACTTGTGTGAGCTTACATAACTCCGGTATGCCGTTCGGTTTGGATTTTATGCCCCCAGACCAAATTGGCCACATGTCCCTAAATGGCTTGAAGAGGCAAGTTGCAACTCACTATAAAACTCCAACTGAGACTCGAATGGGAGAACCATCTGTTGCTTTGGATCCAGAGTACCCGATTTCAACTAGGGAGGCCCCTCCATTATCATTTTTTCCACTGGAAAACCATATCTTGCTGTATCTCCAGCAATAGGGTTTTGGTCATTGAGGCATAGTGCAATTTTTGAAGAGGAGGTCGATTTTCAAGAACATTGTTTCGAAAATTTGTGGGTAGTGTAGATGCATGGTCCTTGGCCAAATAGACTTGTGGGAGCTTACGAAACATCGTTATGTCTCTCGGTTTGGATTTTATGCCTCAGGACCAAATTGGCCACATGTCTCTGAATGGCTTGAAGAGGTGAGTTGAAACTCATGATAAAACTCAACTTGAGACTCAGATGCGTGAACCGTTAGTTGCATTAGATCCAAAGAACTGGTTTTCAACTGGGGGGGGCCTCTATTGTCATTTTTTCCACCGAAAAAATGTATCTTGGAGTATCTCTGGCACTAGGGTTTTGGTCACTAAGGTATAGTGCAATTTTTGAAGAGGAGGTCAATTTTCAAGAACACTTTTTCAGACATTTGTGGGTAGTGTATTCACATGGTCCTTGGAAAAATAGACTTGTGAGAGATTACAGAACTCCGTTATACCACTAAGTTTGGATTTTATTCCCCTGGACCAAATTGGCCACATGTCCCTGAATGGCTTGAAGAGGCGAGTTGCAACACACGATAAAACTCAAAACAAGACTTGGATGGGTGAACCGTCAGTTGCATTGGGTCTGAAACACTGCGTTTCAACTAGGGGGGGGCTCTGTTATCATTTTTTCCACCAGAAAATCGTATCTTTGAGTATCTCTAGCACTAGGGTTTTGGTCACTAAGGCATAGTGCAATATTTAAAGAGGAGGTCGATTTTGAAGAACACTATGTCGGGAATTTGTGGGTAGTGTATTCGCATGGTCCTTGGAAAAATAGACTTGTGGGAGCTTACAAAACTTCGTTATGCCACTCGGTTTGGATTTTATGCCCCCGGACCAAATTGGCCACATGTCCCTGAATGGCTTGAATAGGCAAGTTGCAAATCACGATAAAAATCAAACCAAGACTCGGATGGGAGAACTATCAGTTGCATTAGATCCGGAGCAACTAGTTTCAAATAGGGGGGGGGGGCTTCACTGTCATTTTTTCTACCAGAAAACCGTATCTTTGAGTATCTTCGACACTAGGGTTTTGGTCTGTGAGGCATAGTGCAATTTTTGAAGAGGAGGTCGATTTTCAAGAATATTGTGTCGATCATTTTTGGGTAGTTTAGTCACATAGTCCTTGGACAAATAAACTTGTGGGAGCTTACGAAAATCCGTTATGTCACTTGGTTTGAATTTTATGCCCTTGGAACAAATTGGCCACATGTCCTTGAATGACTTGAATAGGCGAGTTGCAACTCACAATAAAAATCAAACCGAGACTCGGATGGGAGAATCGTTAGTTGCATTGGATCTGGAGCACCATGTTTCAACTAGGGGGGGGCTCTGTTGTCATTTGTTCCACTGGAAAACCATATCTTGGAGTATCTATGGCACTAGGGTTTTTCTCATTGCTTATTACATATGTTTAGGCAAGTCATGTGAAGGCAAGGAAAGTGAAGGAAAGGCATGGCAAGGCAAGTGAAGGAAAGGAAAGGCATGGAAATTGAAGGCAAGTCAAGGAAAGTGAAGGTAAGGAAAGGAAAGGAAAGACAAGGAAAGTGAAGGAAAGTCATGGAAAGTGATGGCAAGGCATGGTAAGGAAAGTGAAGGCAAGCCAAGGAATGGAAAGTGAAGGAAAGGTAAGGCAAGGAAAGGAAAGGAAAGGAAAGTGAAGGAAAGGGCAAGGCAAGGCAAGGAAAGGCAAGGAAAGTGAAGGCAAGGAATGAAAATTGAAGGAAAGGCATGGAAAGTAAAGTGAAGGCAAGGCATGGAAACGCAAGTGAAGGAAGGTCAAGGAAAGTGAAGGAAAGGCATGGCAAGGCAAGTGAAGGAAAGGAAAGGCATGGAAATTGAAGGTAATGCATGGCAAGGCAAGTGAAGGAAAGGCAAGGCAAGGAAAGTGGAGGAAAGGAAAGACAAGGCAAGGCAAGTGAAGGAAAGGCAAGACATGGAAAGTGAAGGCAAGGTAAGGCAAGGAAAGGAAAGTGAAGGAAAGGCAAGGAAAGTGAAGGAAAGGCATGGAAGGTGAAGGAAAGGCATGGAAAGGAAAGTGAAGGAAAGCAAAGGCAGGACAAGTGAAGGCAAGGAAAGGCAAGGTAAGGCAAGGAAATTCAAGGAAAAGAATGGAAAGGAAAGTGAAGGAAAGGAAAGGCATGACAAGGGAAGGAAAGGAAAGTCAAGGCAAGGCAAGGCACATGAAGGAAAGGAAATGAAAGGAAACTCAAGGCAAGGAATGGAAAGTGAAGGCAAGGCATGGCAAGTAAAGTGAAGGAAAGGCATGGAAAGTGAAGGCAAGGCAAGGAAAAGAAAGGAAAGGAAAGGAAAGTGAAAGAAAGCATCGAAAGGAAAGTGAAGGAAAGTAAAGGAAAGGCATGGAAAGTGAAATAAAGGCATGGCAATGCAAGTGAAATCAAGGCAAGGCATGGCAAGTGAAGGCAAGGAAAGGCAAGGCAAGGCAAGGAATGTGAAGGCAAGGCATGAAAAGGAAAGTGAAGGAAAAGCAAGGCATGGAAAGGGAAGGCAAGGAAAGGGAAGGGAAGGGAAGGAAAGTGAAGGCAAGGAAAGTAAAAGAAAGGAAATACAAGACAAGTAAAGTCAAGGAACGTCATGGAAAGTGAAGGCAAGGCATGGAAAGGCAAGTGAAGGCAAGTAAAGGCATGGCAGGTGAAGGCAAGGCAAGGCAGCTGAAGGAAAGGAATGGAAATGTAAGTGAAGGAAAGGCAAGGAATGGAAAGTGAAGGCAAGGCAAGGCAAGGAAAGTGAAGGAAAGGAAAGGAAAGTCAAGGAAAGGAAAGGAAAGGAAAGGAAAGGCAAGGAAAGGCAAGGAAAGGAAAGACAAGCGAAGGAAAGGAATGGAAAGGAAAGTGAAGGCAAGGCATGGAAAGTGATAATGCAAGTGAAGGAAAGGCATGACATGGAAAGTGATAAGTAAAGGAAAGGAAAGTGAATGGAAAGTGATAAGGCAAGGAAAGTGAATGACAAGTGATAAGTCAAGGAAAGTAAAGGCAAGGCATGGCATGGAAAGTGAAGGAAAGGCAAGGTAAGTGAAGGTAAGGCAAGGCAAGTCAAGGCAAGTGAAAGCAAGGAAATGAAAGTGAAGACAAGGAATGGAATGGAAAGTGAAGGCAAGGAAAGGTAAGTGAATGCATGGAAAAGGAAAGACAAGTTAAGGAAAGGAAAGGTAAGGTAAGGCAAGGTAAGTGAAGGAAAGACATGGAAAAAGAAATACAAGTGAAGGCAAGGCGAGTGAAGGAAAGGAAAGGAAAGTTAAGGAAAGGCATGGCATGGAAAGTGAAGGAAAGGAATGGCATGGCAGGTGAAGGAAAGGAATGACATGGAAAGTGAAGGGAAGGAAAGGAAAGGAAGGCACGGCAAGGCATGGTATGGGGTATGTTTTAAGGCAAGGTATATTTTAAGAGCATTACAAATATTTTAACAACAGTCAAAATGAAGCCAAAATTATTCGTTTTAGATACCTAGATGGTCATTCAAGTAAACCATAGGGATCACTTCTAATAATAATGGTTTCCATTAACTTCTCATGCTCAGAGTAAGGAAAGAAGTATCGTACCTTTGATGAGTTCTTACTTGGAATTGTTTGTAGTTGGAGGTTTGTATCGATAACCAAGTTTGTAAAGTGGTATACAACTTGACCTGGTTTATAATATTGAAATACATAACCACCTTTCTTTCGTGTTCTTTCATCCTGTTTCAGATATTCTCCTTTAATAACCATTGACCCTATCAAAAATTCAATGCCTTCAAAGTCGATTACTAATCGCATGAGGGTCTCCTTTCCCTCTAAGAATTGTGCCAACCAATAATCAGTGCCCCATTCATTATCTCTTAGGGCAACCATTGTGTATATGTGCCCTGCAAAAAATGGAATGCGAAAATGTTAGTCCACTAAATGACCAGAGCATAACACATTCATTCTAGTTATTTAAAATTTAATAGAAGGATTCAACGAACCTTGCAGTATGAGATTTGAGACATGATCATAATCTGCTGAAATGCTTGATTGGTGCTCCTCTAATTGCAAAAATTACATATTTATAAGTTGACCAATGGGGACTGATACATGATCCCATCTATCAACCCAGTCTTTCGATTCACAATCATCCCATTCATTACTACTACATGAACCACAAAAGAAAGAGATTTTTCACGTCCATATTTCAACTATTGCATTGTATGATGTTCTAACTGAATGAAATCCATGAGTGCCCTGGATTGTTTTTCATTAATACCAATGTCATCGATCTCCATTGAACACCTCCCAAAAATATATATGTACATGTCCTTTCTTGTGTGATTGGGCTTCACGGGTTCATGTTATCTTTCCCATTACTGAAGAACACCATTCAAAAATGGATTTTTCATATTGAATGAGGGAAGTAGTAGTGAAATTCATTTATTTCCTGAGTAATGATCTTTTTATGCATGCACCTTCTCCATCATGCTCCACATTCCCATGCCCAGTCTCAAAATAGTTCCAAATGTGTGGTACCTTTAGTTTTTTTTGCAACATACAAAACCATTGAAATACACAAGCATTTTTTAACTGACCTGCACAACCATTTGACCAAATCCAACGTTGATCCATATGTATTTTCTTCTCCTTAAGATGATTCTAGAACAACTGAAAACAATGTTGTACATAGGCTAAGTCATGGCACCAATAATCACTTATGTAGAAGTGATACTCTTTCAATATAACTATGTTTTGTTCATTATTATCTGGTCCATGATTGTATGTGATATGTACCATTATGTTGACCTGCTATGAGTGATAATATTGGCTTTTAATCTCATTTTGTTGTTGAAGGGTGTATTTATCAGCAAAATCAACCATTGATAACACAATACCAATAGGAACTGTATACTTGCATATTCTAAAATGCTCACACTTCCATTGAGCCGCATGGACATGTTGAACATAATTTTGTGTCTTTTCAATGAATTCCTTCATGAAGTCACAAGCTCATACTTGGGAAGTAACCAATTGTATATTTTTTTCTTTCCTGTCCTCCATCAATATCATATGTCACATATTTAAATATTTGCAAGGCAACCTCCTTCCTCCCCAATTCATACGTATCTCTTACATGGATGCACTTTCTTAGTAATGCCATTCCACCGCACCTAGGAAATGTCCCATCCAAGCATGCATTTTGATAAAATGTAAAACCCTCTGTCCTTGTACACAAGATGTTGTGAATAAAGTCTCTAGATGATGACGGTGGTAATATAACTAGGCATTCCTGCAAAAGGGTGTTGTGCAAAACATGATATGTGTGTGTGTGTGTGTGTGTGTGTGTGTGTGATAATAATAACCATACTCAATGTGATATCTTCAAAAACATGTGTTACAGATTATGTTTATTCGAACATACCAAGGCTTGCATTTATAGAAAGAGCTTTGGCCTAAGTCAAGTGCACTATGTACTGTTATGAATATATCATACAATTATATCTATGTAATGTCAATATAGTGTTTAATATGGGGTTCATGGTCCCTATATCCCCTTCTTAATTTTAGTACATTTTTTTGTTGGAAGAGGGCCTTTTGTTATCATGCCATAAATCCTGAACTAGTCCCTTAACCACTCCAATTAAATTCATGTCAGAATGAGGTAGCCTTCTAGTGAAGGCCCACAAACCTATTGTTGGAATATTGGTTGTTGTCATTGATGTCAACCCTAGTCATGGGTTTTGGACCACAAGATTGATGAAGTTATTTGGACATGAAGGAAAATGCACATGTAG
>JASDQU011312933.1:0-13899 GCA_032191745.1 Picea mariana
CTTTTCATGGGAATAGGAAGGTTGCAACTGACTTGATAAAGATGCAAAAGAGAATCAAGAAGCTACAAGATGAATTGAAGTCAAAGAAGGGTATGGTAAAGCACAAAGATAACATCATTGGGAAACTCAAGAATGCTAACCCAAAAGGCCAACAACTAGTTACAGGTACAATATTCATTTTGGTTGTCAATTAAGCTTTGGAAGTTTATAATAAGAAACTTTAGCTAACACAAGAACTATGGAGAAGGAGATTGAGTCATTAAAAATGAATGTATAGAGGGAAAAAGATCATATAATTGACCATGGGAATGAGCTTAGGTCCACAAAGGTGTCAATTTTCACATGCAACTCTATGTGATTAATTTAAGATCTAAAAATTGCTTTCTAATGATCTAACTATCACTGAACAACTATACACTGAAATTATTTACTCAAAAGCATATGTAGCGGAAACACCAAGATTAGAGATGAATTGTCAATACACAAGAGACACAATAATTTTGTTATGTAACTTTATCCAATCCTTTAAATATGAGGACAAAAACCAGTCCTCTCAACCAATAAAATATCACCAAATATGAGGACAACCTTGTCCTTCCAAAAAAAGAGAATCCGATGACAACCTTGTCCTTCCAATAACCATACAAAAAAAAACCAAACCTCAACAATAATATGTAAATCTCCTTTGCTCACGAATCTTCTATAGGCCACTTGTACGACATGTTGATGTCACCTGTAAGCCTGTATGGATCTGTACCTTCCCATAAAACCAAATATGTGATTTACCTTACTGGCAACCCGTAGACATATGCAGTTTTCTCTCTTGCAAACCATGTATACCCGATATGTGATTCGTCCTTCTGCAACCCATGTATATACACACTTCACCCATTTGCAAAGCACGTATGAGTACAAATAACTGGTACGGTCGCCTCCATACACGTCACTCTCTACCACCTTCTTTCTCCTAGGCTAGATTCACCACCTTGCAGACTTTCCTAGTTGAGATCGCCAATCCTCCTTAACACAAGTGCAAACTCACTTATGCCAACTCCATTGTTCCACAATGTGATTATCTAATGTCATAAATACATCTCTCCTTTATATACAAGTCCTAGGGGTCAACATAGAATCCCCTCCACAAGTCAACATCAAATTAGACTTTTCCTTGTGGGTGTGAAGCCCCAACACAAGCCCACAAAGCCCATCACAAAACCCATGAAGCCCCCACTCAAATCCAAGGGGGTTTTCACCAAAATGAATGTTTGAAGTGATGCCCATGATGATTTCCACATGCCCAACACCTAGGGTCACATGAGAATACCCGCCCGAAGCTACAAAAATCAACACTCCCTCTTAGAGAGGAAGGTATTCTCGCCACACTCTACAATTTGGAACTCCTCTTGAAGCTGCAATAACAACCACTCTTTCTTAGCGAGGGAGGTGTCCTATCCATCATCATATGTATTTACCTCTTCCTCCCAAGCTGTAAGTGTATCCATTAGATATGTTATCATAGTTGCACTCCACTCCTCCTCATCTCTTGCTATCCAATATGTTAGACTAGGTGCATCCATGGTCGTTGGAGAAAAAAATATTGTCCAGTCTGTCTCATTAGCCACATCCTTGGTCACTAAGACACAATCTGTCTGCCTAGACACATCCTTAGTTACTGAGGCAAAATTTGTTTAGCTAGCTGCATCCTAAGTCACCGAGGAAAAATCTGTCCGACTGGTCGCATCCTCGGTCACTAAGGCAAAATCTATCTGGTTGGTCGCATCTTCGGTCACTGAGAAAAATACTATTGTGTAATCTGCCTCACTGACTTCTCCCTTTGTGACTGAAGAAAATACTACTCCCTAGTCCTCTTGACTGGTTACCTCCTCTGTCATTGTAGAAAAACTTGCTGAAACAAATGTATCCTCCATGGAGGTCTCACATGCTTTATAAGCCTCCTACTTGGCCTCCTCAACCCATGACATGTGTCTTTTAGTCTTGGAAGATGTCTCTCTCCCACCTAAATCTGAGGGGGAACTCTCTCTAGATGCCCATATCTCCCTATGAGCCAACTGTCTCTCCCTGAGATCAAGCTCACTTTGAGATAACATGCTTCTTCTGAAGCCTGACTACCTTTGAATCTGTACTACCTCTAGGGATATCTGCTCCCTGTCCACTGTCCTTTGCATAGTCCTAGGAGGATGCTCCTCCCTCCTATATCCTAAGGGATGAATCCCTCTGAAATCTAGCTCCCTTTGAGCTGGTACTGCTAGTGAGGTCCCCTGCCTCACTACTCGTGGAGCCACCTTCTCTTTTTGAACCTGTGATACTGGTGGGGCCATCTACCTTACCACTAGTGGGGCCACCTGCTCCTCCTCCTCTTTCTCTCTGTTGCTACTAGACATAACACCCATGGGCTGGCCCCTCAACGTATATAGGGTGCCCTCCCTAACTCCAAGAACCACTGCTAATCTAAATCTAGTTTGTCTGGGCACAAGTAATACTTGTCCATATCGAAATAATACATGATAGTCCTTCCTCTCAATCTCCAAGACTAAGAGGACACTCCTCCTGAGTTTTGGCACCCACAACACATTTGACACCCTCAATATCTCTCCTGACCCCAACAAGAATGATACTGTACTGGATCCTCGTACTGAATGCATGACTCTCGTACTAAGCTCCACACACAAGTTTGAGCTAGTGTTTGTGAGTGTGTCAAACAACTCTCGTGCACCTATCATATGGCAAGATGCTCCATTGTCCACCAACAAAGTCTCCTTACTAGATATTGCACCTGAAAGGATGGAGACCAACAAGATCTCCCTCTGGAACCTGTCTACAACATCATCAACCTCTGTTGTTGATGCTTGCTGCCTTCTTCCTCTTTCCCTCCGAAGTGGACACTATGAAACATAATGGCCAAAGTCATGGCACTCAAAGCATATGATCTTTCTAAGATCTTTCATCTGTCTCGGCTCTAGATATGCTTCTCTCCCAGGATCAACCATTCTCTCTAACATGCCTCTTCTATTTGAAGAATCCCTTTTACCCTTCCCGATGAGGGCTACAAAGGTCTGGTTCTCATCACTGATACTCTTCACCATACCATCAAAATTCCCCCCTGGACACCAACCGGGTCTCCTCCTAGATACAATCATTCCATATCTTATCAAAAGTGGGGAATGTCTCACGTGCACATATCCCCTACAAAAATGGTTCTCAAGACCTAGGAATACCTCTCAAAGCCACATTCACCAACTCAACATCTTGCACTCTCTCACCACTAGTTGTAAGCTGATATTGAATATGAGTAATCTTCATAAGATAACCGAAAAATGTGTCTTCACTGGTCATTCTGATAATCTGAAGCCGATGCTTCAAGTGTAGCGTCCTTACTGTATTCTTGTTTTGGTATAAACCTACCAAAGCATCATACATCTCCTTAGTAGTTTCCTTCTCAATGATGTGATGAATCAAGTGGTCCTTCATGAACTCTAGTAATACCCGCTTGGCCTTCATGTCCTTCTTCTTGTGAGCTACCAATTACTGTTGATTGGTAGGAGCTACAACCACACTCTCAACATAATCCTTGAGGTCATTCTCGTCCAACAAAAGGAGAACCCTTGCCTTCCAAGCCTGAAAGTTGGTTTCCCCTTCCAAACTATCCTCAAGATTCAATGTGTTCACCATGGTGACCTTCCCGGAACAAGAACAAGAGAATTTTTTTTTCCAGTGTTACAACCAACAATGTGTCTCAAGATGATCCCCTTCTCTTCAAATCCCAAACTCTGATAGCATTTCAATTTTCACATGCAACTATGTGTGACTAATTTCAGATTTGAAAATGGCTTCCTAGTGATCTAATTATCACTGAACAACTTTACACTAAAATTATTGAATGAAAAGCATATGCAGTGGAAACAACAAGATCAAAGATGAATCATCAATACACAAGAGACACAATAATTCTGTTTTGTAACTTTATCCAATCCTTCAAATATGAGGATAAAAACTAGTCCTCTCAACCAATACAATATTACCAAATATGAGGACAACCTTGTCCTTACAAAAAAAGAGAATCCGAGGACAACCTTGTCCTTCCAATAACCATACAAAACAAAAAACAAAACCTCAACAATATTATGGAAATCTCCTCTGCTCACGAATCTATTGTAGACCACGTCTACGACCTGTTGACATCACCTGTTATCCTGTACGGATATGTACCTGCAGACAAACATGGTTTTATCTCCTGCAAACCGTGTATACCCTACACATGATTCGTCCTTCTGTAACCCACATAGATACGTGCTTCACCTGTCTATAAACCAAACATGAGTATAGAAAACTAGTACAATCACCTCCATACACTTCGCTCTCTGCTATCTTCTTTCTCCTAGGCCAGATTTGCCACCTTACAAACTTTCCTAGCTGAGATCACCAATCCTCTTTGACACAAGTGAATACTCACTTATGCCAACTCCATTCTTCTACAATGTGATGATCTAATGTCACAATGTCATCTCTCCTTTATATACAAGTCCTAGGGGTCAACATAGAAGCCCCTCCATAAGTCAACATCAAATTAGGCTTTTCCTTGTGGGTGTGAAGCGCCAACACAAGCCCACAAAGCCCATCACAAAACCCATGAAGCCCCCACTCAAATCCAAGGGGTTTTTCACCAAACCGAAAGTGTGATGTGATGCCCATGACAATTTCCACATGCCCAAAACCTAGGGTCATGTGAGAATACCTGCCCGAAGCTACAAAAATCAACAAAAGGGACACCTGTAAAATCAAATTTCTTAGAGTAACATGTTGAGGAATAAGATACAGGAATTATTTACACAACTAACATGGAAGGATACCTTTGTAGAATTGCCAGTCAAAAGAAATTGAGGAAAGGGGAAGAAAAGGTTGAGTACTTTCTAAGCATGGTATGAGAAAATAACAATGAGTGTGCCTCTTTGAGAGCCATGTTAAACAAAGTTGAATCAATAGCTAAAAGAGAATACCAAAATAAATAAGTGGCCTTAAGGAGCATGAATGAAGTATAGGAAACCCTAGAGAAAATAAAATAAGGCTCTGTATGTAAATATGATTGAGGTTAAGAGGATTTCCTAAGAGCAATCTAAGAAGGCCACAAACTAGCTTTGTCCCTGTTGTAACATAGGTTAAAATTCAAAATTTTTATTAACATGCATTTTTTAGTCTTTTTACATTTCGATAGTTCAACATTCTTTTTATGCTCAATTGGACTTGCTCAAAATGGTTTCATGTTCCTGGTTGCTTAAATTTGGATTATCATGATGATTTAGCATTTTTGTCAAGGATTGGGTTTCAATGCATTAACGAATTAAATGAGCGGTTTGGCAGATTAAAATAATTCAAGTAAAGGTTCAATTTTTGTAAGTTAGTCCGCGCCTAAGAAGAATGTACTTCAAAGAACGGAAACGAGCTGACACTTTTGAAATTCACATAATGTATTACTTTTATGGGCTCTAAAATTGGTGATTAAAAAATATGCGTTTTTATAATTTTCTCTTCTTTGGAAAAATTAAATCAATTCATTTAAAGCTTGTTTAATTATAATTTATTCTATCTTAAAAAGTTATATATCAAAGTCTAGTAACAAGGTGATGGTTTTTGATTTAAGAAAAAAATCATATTTTAGAAAAATAAAATCAATTCATTTAAAGCTTGTTTAATTATGATTTATTCTACCTCTTAAAAGGTTATATATCCAAGTCTAGTGACTGAGCAAAATATCATATTTTAAACAAAACCAATTTTTCATTAAAAATATATTTACTCATATTATATGGTGTTTTAACTAAATTGAATATATGGTTTTGATTGGGTGAATTTTAATTCTATCCATTAGCATTATTGTGATTGGGTGCTAACCATGGTTTTATTTGGTACTAAGTGGCAGCTCATGGTGGATTTGCTCCATTGATATGATAATTTTTGCAGGGAAGCTTTTTCTTTTGATATTTTGGTTTAATTATTAAGCTTCTTGATCTTCTTATGGACATGGTTGAATTTTAAGTGAAAAAGTTAACTTTACAACTACAAACATTTACATAACTACTTAAAGAGTGATGTGCATATATTACTAATTGAACTTATTATTGCACTCTCATGACTTATCATCTCAACACAGAAACTTTTTATCGTTACCATTTTTTTTTTCTATTATTATCAATAATAATAAATGTTGACTCACATTATTCTTGACATGCAGGTCTGCTATTGCTACGTATTGTTACAACGATCGTTGAGGATAATATAGCAGGAAATGTAATTATTTTAGCTTGGAATTAAGAGATTTGGGTCAAAGCGACTAACCCATGAGCAGAAGGATCAAAGCTATTCCACGAACAACAGGTTTGCAGGGAGGTTATACACCGAATCATAAAATGTGGATGCCAGCAAAAACGCCTTACAATATGTGAATATAATGTCAAGAGAGTATCCATGATTTACGCATGGGAATCGAACCAAGTGTATTTGACTTTAATGATGCCACCAGCTCGTTGTGTTAAGACAAATACTAGCAAGGAAACAAGAGAAGAAAATGCCAAGTGTATCTCTTGGGAAACACATCAGATCACAGGAATACAATTGTTCAATCACTGCTGGAACCATGACGTATAGCTTCAAGAATGCATCACCCTGCCAATAATCACACAAGAAATCACAATATTACAACAAAATCGCTTTAATTATTGTGGGGAATCCAGAATAATTGTAGAATCAGATTGATGAAGGTAGATATGGTGTCCAACAAAAAATCGTGTACGAGATCTTAGGGTTTGGAAAACATGACAACGCAGCATATAATTTCAGCATAGAATTTCACCAGTTCATTGCATTTTGAACATATTTTCCCATGAACAACACATGGAAAAGGTTACCAGACTAGGAGATTGGATTGTATATTTGAAATGGAGATTTGAAACCAAAGATCAAGGAAGAAGAAACAAACTCAAAAGGTAGTTATAAAAGAAGGAGAATAGCTTCAATGAAAAAGGAGAGAAGAGGAGAGGAAAAAGGAGAGGAGAGGAGAGGAGAGGTTTGGCAAACCAAAATTTCTATAGCCCAGACATTTTTAAGCCAACTTCAAGTCACAAGTTGGCTCTTGAACCAGAGAGGACTCTCTCATATGATTTAAGAACAGTAGTTTCCCACTATCACTAAGCAATAGTTTCCATTCTTTCTTGTAGATGATTCTAGACGAGAATGATCTCCTAGAACATCTTTTGTGGGTATACCAAAACCAAAAGAAAGATAGCAAATGGTGGAGTCCATGGAGTCTCCCCACACAAAAACAAAAGATAAGTATTCATGGTTATTTTTAGTATCTTGTTTACTTTAATAATTTATCATTACAAGTTAGATTTTTGTGAGAATTTTAATTTACCTCGTTTTACTTCACTGTCTATGCAGACTTATGAAGGAAGTATCAAAGAAGAGGATAAAGAAATATATAAAATATTTATTTCAGGTATGATCACTCATGAGAGTGACAAAGGTATATGTTTAGCAATGATAGTAAGGGAAAATTTGGTAATTTCATAGCTAGAGTGAAAAAGAGTTCAAAAGTTTTATTCATGATCATGGTTTCAAATGTGTACATGGTTGAACAAGTTTTGCTTAAGAAAAGATGTGTACTACTCTGATAGAAATCATGATATAGTTTTATTTGATTACTGCTTATTGTTACTGACTAATTGACTAAGTGACATATCTCAGAAAGCATACTGTAAGTAAGTTTACAGGTATCGAAAGAAAGAACTTAGGCCTTGACTTGCAGAAGTTAGACAACATGAGAAGGACTCATGATATGGTGACAGTCAGTAAGAACCATACAGTATCCAGTATTTATATAGGAGCAGGAGGCTTCTAAAGATGCAAAACATAAATGTTCAAGATGAAGAGAAAGATGGATACTCAAATATAGTTGATGAGATGCAGGTAACTGTAGGTTGTTCTAATACCGTTCTTATAGATACAGAGGGAGCAAGTTGATCCAATATGAAGACAGAAAGTAAGAAATGTTCGAACTCAAGAAGGCACCCATGATATTACAGAAGAGAACTTCAAGGACGATGATTATCAGATGTTACATAGTTAAAGAAGCTCTTAGTTTGTTGCAAGAGGGAGCGATGTCTCCGAGTTCGAAATGGAGGATCGTAATTTGATGCAGTTAGGAAAGTAGTGGTCCATGGAACAGTTTACTCAGTGGATGAGTAATGAGATATTTTGATCAAGATGAAAGTTATCCAATAGATAGATGGTGTCCAACAGATGGGTAGCATGGTATTATACCATGGAAATATTTTGGACCACAAGAGATTTTTTTCAGATCCCATAGCTAGACCTTTGTAGAGAAGGAAGAGACCTTCGTAGAAAAGGAATGAGCAATCCCACAGGAAGAGACCTTCATAGAGAAGGATAAAGAGAAGAGACCTTCGTAGAGAAGAAAGAGACCTTCGTAGAGAAGGGGAATGAGAAATTTGCCAAGGTTGGCCTCTGTCCAAGTGTTGAGTTTTGGATACTCTAGGGACATGCTAGAATACCCTTGTAGAGAGGGGTGTGGATGTTTCTCAAAGGGGTAGCAGGCATATACTCTCCTCTGGCCAAGGATTGAGTAGCCTGGAACACAAACCTTGACCATGTGGAATGGTTAGTTGGCTCTTGAGGTTTGTGTTGTGATCCTGCGTGGATCATGGAAAGGGAGTTTAGTCTTGCCCAGGCTAGCATCTTAGATTCTCTAGTTCATGTGGGATGACTAGGAGTAAAGCTATGGTAGTAGTCCTCCCCAGTGGATGGGTGAGATAGATGACTACAAGAGAAGGGAGAAGATAAAAAGAATGGAAAAACTCATAGAATATCTTTTGTGTGAAGATAAGAAAGAGTATCTTTTGTGTGAAGATAAGAAAGAATATCTTCTGCGTGAAGATGAAAGAAAGAAAGAGTATCTTCTGTGCGAAGATAAAGAGAACAAAACTTCTTTAATATGGATTCATGGAGAACCAATTAGTGATCGTGATGCCAGATGACCAAGTGGATTATATTGATGCCTGATGTTTCCCAGTTGATAATGTTATCCAATGGATGTTGTTGCCCAATTGATGATGTTATCCAGTTGATGCTGCTGTTCAGTTGATGATGATTATCCAGTTGATGATATTGCCTAGATAATATTGTTCAGTTGATGATGACATCCAATGACCTGTCAAAAGATAAAGAATATCTTTCTTGTTAAGAGGGAGTGTTAAAATATTGTGTAACTGCAAAGAATATTCTTATCCCCTTTTGTGGATAAAGAAAAAGATAATATATCTATATTAACAAGTCGGCCCTATTATGCCTAGTCAAGACAAAAGTGAATTAAAAAGGTAAAGTGGATAGGTCAACCCTGACCTAATTATTGGGGGGGCGCAACTTGTATTTATAAGAGGCCCAGAACCTCATTTGTACACACTCATCGAGCTCTCTCCATCAAGTGTGAAAGTCTGAGAGTGACCCAACTACAAGGAGAAGTGACACAACTACAAGGAAGAGTATCTCAGTAAAAGTGAAGGTTATCTTGGGGAAGGACTATCTTGGTCTAAGTGGTGCGCTACTCTATTCTGGTTAGGGTTTCTGGTGGATCTTCTGTTTGGTGAGATATCCCTTGTGAGAGACACTGTACTTGGTTATTGAATCTATATTAAAGAAGTTTTGCTGGGTTTTCTTCCCCTTGAGGGTTTCCCATGATAAATGCTTGTGTACTCTGTGATTGTGTTTCTTTCAGTAAAGGTCCTTATTATGCTGTTGTTATAATCAAGATTAATAATAACAGATTAAGCAAGAAACTTTAACACATACCTCTTAGGGTTATAGAGTCTAAGAACACTTCCACTCTATCTCTTGATATCATGCTACATCTAGTTGTGAAGTCCTTCTCCCAATCAATGCTAGGCTCAATAATGGGCTTTAGTACTCCCCTTAAGATAGGTACACACCCAACCTCCTTTACCCACTTAGAAACTATTCAATTAGCTTTCAAAATGCTCCCATGAAATCACAAATCAAGATAATTTTCTCTTTATCAAGGAAACAATTAGCGAGTATCTAACCCCCTCACTCAAGACAATTTTCATCTTTCTATTTTCCCAAAAGGTAACAACTCTTTCATAAGAAAGTCTTTTGGTTTTCCCATCCATATTACCAAGGTTATTTACCATATTTGAATATACTTGGGGAAAAATTGGGGTTAGGGGTAAAACTACCAAGGCCACAAAATAGGTATTTGGTGAATTAAACTCATCCCCCTCATGATTTTAACCCTAAATCAAGTTAGGAACCATATTTCAATATCGATATTTCCTTAACAAGCTCACAAGTCACTAGATCTAGGTTGGCTATCCTCTTTAAGCAAACGCTATTTCCCTTGTGTATGATTTCCACCACGTGATTAACATTCTTATAAGTTTCTCCCAACATCTAACCCAAGTTGGTGTGGGTCCCATGAAACATAGATATGGAACAAAGGTTATTTCCTCATTAGAACTTCATAGTACTCCACATAACCATTTAGTCATGGAAAAGAAACATGGATCATCAATAAATAATATCTTTCTATCACTATTGAAAAACATCTTAATGGTGTATGGATTCCAATCACAAATGATGCATCAAAATAACAATGAGTACACAAGATCATAAAATTATCTCATTATACTAACTAGCAAAGGGTGAACATGAATCACAACCATAATAAATCACATCAAATATCCTTCAATCACAAGGAATTCACACTGTGCCAAGCGATGTGTGGATCATAAACTGATGTATATTATTTATACTTCCTTATCAAATGGAATAGCAAGCCATGTGAAAGTAGTATTGATCACATAAAAATTATCATCTTCATAGTGAAACATTTCCTAGTCAATTAGTTAAATAACCATCTGGAATAACTCTATGAAGGTCATCATTATCTTTAACATATAGTTCTAGAAATTACAAAAAAAAAGAACATTCATAATTCAAAATAAGATTGTAAGAAGGATGAAGAAATAAGTATGTCAATCACCAATGGTGAGGGAAGAGTAAACCATCAAAAAGCACATAAATGTGGTATTGCAAACCTTATGGGTGGGCCATCATAGGAGAGGTCATAGTGGGTAAGGCATGGTGAAATATTTTGATTAGAAGAGGAGACAACTAATAGAACCCACACTAGTGGGATATTCTTTTAAAAGACACATGAAGGTAGGGGAAAAGGAGATAGAAAACCATTTTTGGTCATGTTTCCATTCTTCTCCAAATCAAGGAGAGTAGAGTATTACATAGAGAGAAGAGATCATTTTACCCATAGAAAACTTGAGTGAGGATTTGCCACTCTAGTTATATGCCTCTCTAATTGTAGTTTTTTATCTCCTCCTCTCATTATCCATAGCTACAAAAAAGTGTTTATCATATCCCTTGATCATGTGGGACTACTTATAGTCGGGAACTAAGAGGTTAATTCAAGTCAGAGTCAATAAGACTAAAGATGTTATTATTAATGATTGTGTTAGGTCCTCAGGCCTAGGAGAACATTACAAGAGGCAAGACATCATATCTGTATTGAAGACAAGAAGGTTTTGGCATATCTATATTGTCTTTCATATTTGTATTGGTAGATCACTTTTTAAAAAAACATATCTGGAAAGTTATGGAAATTGTGAAAGATAACAATGGTCTCAACAATAATAATGGCTTTAAGCTTAGTACGATCCCCATTCTTCCAAATGAATCAAGGTAAAATATTCTCTCCAAGGTGAGTTCTTCATTAGGCTATTTTTTTTCTTGCACCCTTTTGTGGGTGGTTGCCCTTGTTCGAGGTTCTGGTTTGTGTTTTTTTATTTTTGTTTCTCTTTCACTTTATTATACATGCCTTCAGCAGGATATATAGCAATCGATTGTCAGTTAAAGGCTATTGATTTAAATCAATTTTTTTTAAGATTTCAAAAGTTTTTATAAAGTTGTAGATAAGTTTTGTATTAAATTGAATTTTTGTAAAATAAAAAATTAATTTTCAATTTTTTAAAATCGTTATTAATGATTTTTTATTGGTGGAAACCATTGATGTAACTAATTTCCTGTGCTTAGACATGACATTTACAATAAAAATAATAATAGAAAAATAAAAAAGTAAAAAAAATACTTAAAATTGACACGTGGTCCTTTGTTACTCTAGCTCTGCTATGCGTACTTGTGATAGTTAATTGGGAAGAGACATGCATACTCTCCGTTGTGGAAGTAGTTAATACGAAAGAAATTAAATAATTGGGAAGAGACATGTGTACCCTCCTCACAGTGATAATTGGGAAGAACATACGTACCCTCCTCAAAGGGGTAATTGGAAAGAGACATACCTACTCTCAACACTGGCATAACATTCCATTCATATTTCAATATTACACTGGGCATTTTTTCAACCATGAAGCTAATCATGTTTGTACATTCCATTATGTTGTGGGCGGCCAACCTTATTCACCATGCACTAAGCCAATCATTGACTTAGTGCATGGTTTCATGAACCATAGAAAGTACATGGTGCAGGTTGTATGGCCATAAGCCATAAGTGACGAGCATCATGAACATGAGCCATTTGCTTTGCTCCCAGATACCGCTCGCCCATGACTACACTGCCCTACCCGACCTGGAGACCCCGCCGTCTGACTGTAGGCTGTCCTCTTGTCTTGGGAATTCAATTCAGAGCGTTTTAATTTCTGTAGTTGGTGGATGGAAGAGCGTGCCCCACATTCGAATTTTGAATATGAAAATGGGCGGGCAATGATTTCTCCCTGATTTCTCGATTCAAATATCTATGCCTTTGTTTGACACATGGTACGTCTACCTTGCTGCATATCGGATAGTGAGTTCTGTATCAAACCATTAATCCATTTTGTTGTTATTCAATGGGTACTTGAGGTCTTTCCCCACTCTGTCAACTTAGGGTTTCATTTTTCATAAGAGACATTTGGTTTTACAGTATGTCCTCTAACCGGGGCGGCACTGCAGACTATGGCGATGTTGGTGAGGACACCGTGGTTTATACAATAGTCTAGATTATAATTATATCAGTTTTCCTTTTGGTTTAAAAACATAGCTGGGATCTAACTCTCATTTCTATGGTCGTTTACAGATTCACCCTACCTTTGGAAGCGATCATTCTTGGTATCCAATGTACTACCCAGCTACACAAGTCCGAGGTAAGAGTATATCTTGTTCCCATCTGGTAACTTTGTTTTATTTCTGGTATCTTGATTGAGTAGAACTAATAATATCTGGGTTTTGTATTTGGCATAGGGTCGTTGCAATCCATTGGAGAGCATTCGAAGCAAGCGGTCACTAAAGCCGGGTACTACAGTTCTGGAGTTTACCTACGAGGTGTGTAGGCCTATCGTGGCTATGATACTCCCTCTATGATAATGAGGGAACTATAGACTGTAACTCGGAGGTTAGATGACATCAATGAGTCTTATATGAACTCATTGTTAAGTTTTTTATATGCAATAACCAGATCTTCCAGGGATAATGTCGTTATCGGCTTGTATTATAGTAATGGTGAGAATGCCCTTATTTATTGGAACAAATATGTGTATTACCCATTCTGGGTTCTATCACTCTATGTTATTGAGATGCATTTTGGTTATATATACATATTTTTGATAACAACATTCTTTGTACTTAAAGATTTCTCTCCTCATCTCGTTGAAAGTCACTAGTTAGCTACGTATAAGAGTTTATTGAAAGTCACTAGTTAGCTACGTATAAGAGTTAGGACACATGGAAAAGATCCACGTACTTTGGAAGAAGAACTCACAGAGAAGGTAAGAGGTGAATACCTGAGGC
>JASDQU011312935.1:0-15222 GCA_032191745.1 Picea mariana
TACGCATTTCTTCACCTTCATCAAGAGTCCAAGTAGGATTTTCTAGAGGCTTATTTGGTGTAGAAGTTCCCTTTTTGGGTGGCATGTTGGCCAAGTATCACTTTTGAACCTTGATTTTGAGGTGGTTCTGCTAGACAATATTTCTTCTGTTGTATCTCCCAATTTTTTGGCCCTTATGGGTATGAAACTTTCTCTTATGTATTTCTCTGATATTTCTTCTCTGCAATTCCACAAGTCTGATCAAAATTGGATGTGCCAAGTGGAATTTACGGTAGCTTCCCCACAACTTGCCGATTTTTGGCCTTTCCAGGAGATCTCACTTGTATAATGTGCCTCGCACAAAATAATTGATATAAAATTATAAAACTCACACCCAAGATACTAGAGACTGTCCATGATCCAATGCAACCAGTCCCACTCAATTTGGATACTCTAGGAAGAAGTTATGATTGTTTTACCTGGAACACCTTCTTGAGAATAGTCAATAGGACTAGTCCGATACCCTATCTTACACAGGGTGTATCTACAAATTTAAGATGACCCAGAATCTAAAATTTTTATCAAAGATACATTACCAATTTCTGTAAATTTCCTTTGGAGTTTAGGATCTGAAACATTACAGAAATTTCTTTTTATAGCGAAAATTCCGCAATGACTCATTTCAGGATGATTCCAGAACCCTATCTTGTACAGGCTGTATCTCCGAAAGTATAAGGCCTCAGGAGCTAAATTTTGAACCCAACATACCTTGATAAGTCTTATAAATATCCTCCAAGCCATTCCTTGTGAAAAATTGTATAAAAAAAGTTATAGAAAAAATTCCATGGTGTCTCAGATGTAGCAGCGAAACCCCAAGACCTTGAGCTCTGATACCATATGTTAAGAACCAAACATCAATATAGCATATAAAAACCTCAAGAAAAGTAATCAATGCCTTGAAAAAGAGATAATTTCAGATAATAAGCCTCTTCGGGGGGGCAACCTCCTTTTACCCCACTTAAATGTTCAAGTACAAGATGATTCAAAATGAAAATGTCTCCTTGGTATATATAGGAGACTAGGAGGTATAATTAAAAATAATGGCTTAAAGACGACATAATTAAAATAACATTACTAATCTAAATTACAACTAATGGCCTAAATCCGACATAAATAAAATAACATTACTAATCTAATATGCCCCAATTAAGGGGTAATGAGCCAACAATAGGGCTTAACAGGAAGTAAGATCTATGATGAAGATCATCCCAGGGTCTGTCCACACTAGTCATTGCCTCAATAATCGCCTCGTCCGAGGGAAATAATAAGTCTAAAGAATCAATATCAGTGAGGGAACCTTGAGCCCAGGTAGGCTTGAGAACCAGATCTAACTCCTGTGCAGGATTCTGATCAGGGCCAATGGAAGCTTGTTGAACTATAGAGTACACAACTGTTGCCGCGAACAAAGACATGGAAATGCCATGGGGCTCTGTAGCTTCCATTGTAGCTGATGGGGAAGGAAGAGTCCACATATCGTTAAAGTAAGTCATATGAAATGATGACATTTGAAAGATTTCATCCCTAGGCTGGTCGGGGACAACTGATATGCTGTGGACATTTCCGGTCGGAGGCAGGTAATCGAAAGTACCCATCAAAGGTAGGCAAAAACCAACCCATACATTGACGATGTCAGGCTAAGGGTTATCAATCATCAAGACTATGGATACCACTGATGAAGGGTCAGGACGGGAGAAGGATAACTGATCAATGGACACGATCTGACCCTCATGTGGAAACAACAATACCCAAAAAAGTGTCGCGACCACTGCTTGCATAGCGTAGGTCCAAATCCTTCCTAACAAGAGATTGTAGTCGAGATATGCATTGACCACTTCAACCTTGACGCACACGGTCTTCCCCCCTAACTAGATGAGAAAAGAGGGGATGATTCCATGTGGTCAGAACGAACTACTATCGAAAGAGGTAAGGAGAGTAGGTGATGGAGACAAAATAGGTTGGCCAATGGCCTTCCAACATGCCAAAGACATCATGCATGTCAAGGCACCCTCATCAGCCACCATGCGGAAAATGTTCCGAGTAAAATTTTTTGTGGTGTAAGACACTATTATCTGAAACACTACATGGTAAGGAAGATGAGGTTTTAAGTTGGTCATATCAAGCATGATCATTCTCAGATTACAAATATCAACAGATCCTAAGGCAACTAACAAATCCTTTCTCTCAGAAGGGAAACTCTCGAGGACTTCCAAAGAAGACATTGCACAAGGGGTTTGTGAAAAATCTTCCACCATAGAGTAGTTATGGGTGGCCCTTTTGTTTGGGTTGTGGGAATCTTTCTTGAACACACCTTTTGGGATATGTGCCATTGTTTATCCCAACTTCTTCTCAATCTAGAGAGGAAGAGATGAGTTTTTGACTTCTTTACCCTTCTCAGAGGTGTTTGGAATTCCGTAGTCACATGTCCTAGTCATTATGTCAATGCTACCTTTCATCATGTACACTTTTGTGGATGAAGAATTACTCATAGAAGGAGGGAATCCATGACAACCCCCTTCCACGCTCAAAGAGGCTTGAGTTAAATTTTTCTCATGTGGAAATGGGTTTGTTAACATGATAGGTTGTTTCTGTGCCAATAACGTTTGGGCCTCCCCAAGCCAAGGGCACTGGTGAGTTGGGTGGTCTTCCTTGCAAAGATTACATGGATACTTCAACTTCTTCTTTTCAGTGTTTCCCCCACCAGTATTATCTGTAGGTTTCTTATCCCTCTTACCCTTCTTTCGTTATTTCTTCTTTCCTTTGGGATGTTGGGTGGCCTTCGGGTTTTTTGATTGCACACTATGTACATACGAATTTTGGGTAGGGAGAACAACCGAACTAGTGGTTTGGTTGGTTGCTATCTGTAGTATCGATAATTGATGCAATTGATTAGATAGATGATTAGAAGGCTTCATTTTCATTTAACCAACAATACCATCGACATATGGTCTATATCTCTATTTGGTCTTGTCAAGTATCGACCGCAGTGCATTTGGAAAAACTTCGTAAAGTAAACTAGATTGAGAGTAAATAAACTCTAGTTGTTGAGCTCTCATTATCACTTCTTCCTCTAAACATACCCCCGAGGTTGCGACGTCTTTAGATAACTGGGGTACCAAAGACTTAAGGAACCACTCAAGCAAGAATGTTGGTGGGACGGGCACTTTTATCAAACTCTTATGGCATCTCCATTCTCGGATGTGATCTGAGATATGGTCTGCTTTTTTTTGCTCAAAGTTGGCCAGCAATTCGGTGTTAGCATCGTATCTCACAGGTAATTGGAAATGGTTTAATAAAACCATTTTCAATTCACTGAAGGAAGAGAATATTGAGAGGTCAAGCTTAATGCACCATTTTGTAGCACTCCCAATGAGAGTGCATTGAAACAAACACAACTAGACAGAGTCGTCTCTCAAAGAGTTGGACGAGCACCATAGATGGAAGGTAGTCACATGATCGCCTGGATCTTTGTCAGGCTTAGCCTCAAAATTTGGAAGGTTTGAAGGTAACTTGGTCGACATGGGAGGCCAACGCGGATCATGAAAGATGGGGTCATTTAATAACCTTGTCAAGTCTGGCAAGTGCAGAGTTCCCAGAAATGGTAATTTGGGTTGTTGATTATAACCAGGGAAAAAGGAGGTTGGAGTTTGGCTGGCACCAGGTTGCCAGTAAAAGTTAGGTTATTGTCCAGGGTTCTGGTAATAACCATGACTATGACCAGTGTACCGATTCTACACTTGTTGAGATGTCATCGGATGACTCCTGTAATAGGATGTAAAGGGTTGAGCTTGCATCGCATTCCAAGTATTTTTGGAAGGGTTTCCCCCTGCCGATCTAACGAGTAGAGGTGATGAGACTTTTCCAAGATTCCATTGGCTATGGAAGGGGTTTCCCTCGGTAAACATACCTTAGAAGGGAACTAATCCCTGCCATGGATTCCAAGGTCCTTTTGAAGAAGGAATTCCTAAGTTTTCCCCCTATGCAAGAATAGTACCCTGGATAGGATTTTGTTGTCCATAACCGAGGTTTCCCCCGGTCGAGATGGAAGATGACAAGAATGAATTGTTACCAAACACTCCAAACAAAGAGAATGGTGTTGAACCTACCGGCATGATATAAGAAGGAATTCCTTGAATCCCTGCTCCAAACGAACTATAGTTTACGTTCGACCAAGGGGAATGCTGGTGAGCACCACCAAGCAAAGGGGACGAAGGAGGTATATGACCCCCTCCATAAGGGAAAGTGTTATAGGGAGATAAATTTCCTCCGATGGATCTTTGCAGAGGATCCTTGGAGCTCCCTGCCCCAAGACCTGAAGTTTTTAGAGTGGAGTAGGAAAGGACAGTGCTCGTACCAAAGTTAGGAATCCCATATGAGAACAGAGGGCCTATTTCACTCTGGGTGAATGGAGCAGTGATCACCACAATAGACGAAATCAAACCATTGCCCAAGGTAGAGGCAGTTGAGACCATAGTGGTCCGGACCGACGACGGTTGGTTAGGAGGAGAAAGACCCCCTGTAGTGATAGCTGTAGAGGAAATATGAGTATTCCTTGAAGAAGTAGTAGCATTTGTTTCCATCACTTCTTGTGACACTACCTAATGCTCATACGATCGAACTTGTATGACAATGGGCGTTGATAGATCAATGATTGGAGGGTTATACATACCAAGAGCTTCCGCTCTAAGGTCATAAATTATTGGTTCCTCTGGAATCAAATGTTCTCTTATCGAATATGAGTCGGGCACAGTTTCATGTAACCCGGTCACCTTAAAAGACCCTTATTGGTCTATTTGTTTCCTTAGCGGTGGCGGGGGTGGCTTGAGATCAACCAGCGGCAAGCCCAAAATCCTTGGCGAACGACGAAGATTTTGATCCTCCACTGCGTGAGAAGATCAATGACACACTAGGGATTTTTATAATCATTTTAAAAACCATCACACACTAGAAAAATCTCCTATGAGACAAGATAAGAAGATCACTAGCTAGTTGGAAGAACAGTTACAACAACCAACACTAGAGCAACTTATCGGTGCAAGTGCAACTCGAATACGGAAGCACCCTTTGAGTATACTCTCCAAAGCATGGCCCGATTTCTTCCCTAGGTACCACTCTATACCCCCACAGTCACTTGTGTAAGTCACTAAGATAAAGGAAACTAGGTTTCCAATGCACGAACAGTCACTAGGCGGGTACAATCGACAGTTGGGTGGACTGTAATGAGAAGCGTATCAAGCCAGAAACCTATCAAGGGTATTGAAAGAAATTGTTCCGGAAGACGATTGAGGACCTCGAATGGATTCAAGACCCACTAAGATCCATGGCAAATGAGATCAATGGAATCCCAAGATAAGCGCTTTATATGCATTCCCCACTATGCTTGGTCCAGCTTTGAAGGGGTTATCTCCTCTACCTTTCCGCACATGACCTCGTGTTTAGCCCCTGTGTTAGAAGGGGGTCTCAGATAAATTTCAAGGTTACTGGACTTTCAAGCACTCCCTAGCACAAACTCTTATGTTTGTTTTTGTATCCTTGAAGAGTTTCCTCTCCAATCCTAAATCAAGGCACTAGCATAGACTGCATTGATGGACCCTACAAACACAAAGTCTAATAACTTTTAATTGAGCATTAATGTTAGTGGTTGTCTTAATTCAAAAGGAATGGAAGTGAAACCAGTGATGTTCTTTAAGAGATGAAAGAGAAGAGCAAAAGTTTAAACTGGAAACAAAACTACTTCTTTCTTCACAAATAAAGATTTGACAATTTAAACTCTTAAACCAAACTTTTTGTAACTACTTTTGTCAGATCTTTGAAAAGAAAAACTCAAAACAAGATTTCGCTCGACTACGAGCTACTTAATTTCCTAAGTATTTAGATAAATAACTTAAGAAAACTTTATTTTTCCTTGATAAATGAAGCAACTAACCTAAACTACTTTACCAAACAAAGAGATGAAAGATATATATATTTTTAATTGTTTTATGCTTCAAAACAAGAAATTTGAAAATGAATTATTTTCTTTTCTTCTAAAGCAAAAAATGGAAAAATGACGACAAGTCAAGACCAATAAATGAATTCAGGCCCAAGCATAGATCGCAGGGAGTCACTGATAGTACCAAAAATGTAGATCAAAGCAGACTCACAAACTTGTCTAAAAACCCTATAAAAAAAAACACAAGAAATCTTTTTTATAAGAAAATGATATGTTAAAGTCAAACCTAGGCTACAGACTTCTATAATAGAGACCAGGACTAGATCAAGAAAACCCCTAAGAAGTGTGACTCCTSACAAGGAAGAGGATGACTACCTCTTATTTAAAAAAAAAAAAAATTCTCAACAGGCACGCTATTGACACTTCCACAGCCAGTGTATGTACATGGGTTGTTCAAGGGAAGGGCGCGTATGCACACATGCAGGCCCACTGCAGGTCGCGTACACCTCTTTAACTACTAAAAAAAAATTGAAAACCAACAGTCTAGCATAGGCAGGGAGTACTGGTATGGAAGACCAACATCCCTTAAAGACACAAAAGCTTACAGAAACTCAAAAAATAGTAAATAAACTGATTCAAATCACCCAAAAAGACATATCCCTAAAGACCCTAGAGGCTTCCCCAGTATGGTCACCAATTCTGCTATAGCGAGAAAAATCCTCTATAGACTACACCAGGGTTCTAAAATGTAGGCAGAGCTAACCGTCTAAAGTCTCCTACTTTTTATCAACTATCTCGACATTACCCCACAATCATACATAAAAGACAAGGTATAGGAATCCGGTAGGCATACCTTAAACTCCGCATCCAGTGTCTATCCCTTTGCACTTAGTTGTTTCCTGACTGTAAGTCTCCTCCCAAGGATGACCTGAATTCACCAAAAGACAAACAAGAAACTACAAGCATGCATTCTACATATGGATTAGTGGGTTAGACATCATAAACAAGAAATGTAAACAAATCATTTAAGTTTAAGACGTCATTTGGTGGGACAGAAAAAGTACTTATTATATTAATCTCAAAAAATTCACTTACAATATGAGACTGACACTGCTCCTCAAACTTGTTCCTGGGCTCCTCTTCACAATGCACCAACTTCTTCCATGTCTCCTTCTCCTCTTCAATTCTCTCTAGGGGAATGGAAAGGGCTTGCAATGGAGAAGAAGGGAATTTTGGTTCAAACTCACAATGTGGTTTTCGAATATTGGGGCAAACGGGGAATACAAAAAATGGGCAGAGTTTCTATGCTCTCGTGCTTCTTATTGAAATAGGACCCCAAACCCTTCTTTTATAGGACAAAGGAGATAGTAACGGTTGGGGTGATTGGCTATGGGAAATCAAATGGTTAAGTAATGGCCTAGAAGCCAGTATCCTATGCAATTTTCATTTTTTTCGATATTCTGTGAGTGTATGCGGACTGTAGTGGGTCAGCAGGCATGTGTACGCAGGCAATAGTGGTGCAGGGCACGTACACCTTAAAAAAAAAATATTTTTATAAGAGCTTGTTCAATGATGGCTTGGAAAAGATAGCAAGTTAGATGGCCTGATACCAGATATGCATCTCTAGTGCAATTTAGGGTTATAACACATTCATTCAAAAAACAAATTGGTGATATGATACCCAGTGCTCTTTGACAATTGTTTGAAGGAACGATTTTTTTCATGACTTGATTTTTATGGGTGAAATTTTAATTTTTTTCATTTTCATATGAAAATAATATTTTATTTTAACCTATCAATTTAGAAGGGTTACAATAAATTTGTCCATTTAATTCAAAATATAACCCTTCCTTTCAAATTTGATCCCTACTGTTCATCAAATCTACAAGAATCCATGGATGCAACGTAGAAGGTCCAGCGTCAAGTGGATGAGAAACTTAGAGTTTCCATGGAAGATTCTATTTTTAGTAATATTGAGTGTCTCACTTGAAAGCATGGTTAGTGTGTTGAAATGCTACTTAATGGTGATGCTAATTTGTTTGTTGTCTTAGTAATATTGATAGTCTATCATTTTAATTTATAAGTTTAATTTGTAAGTCTTGGTTTGATTAAAGTGAGCACTCATATTGAGCTTTGTGACCTCAACATTACATAGAAGTTATTTTTTTATAATTCAAGAATCTAAGAAATGATATAGAAGTTATTTTGTTAGAATTTATTAATCTAAAAAATAATAGAGTAAGTATGGAAATCTAAGAAAAATACTAAATAAAGATTTGAAAAATCCAGAAAAAAAAAGGCATATGAAGAAGAAAATCACTAGCGATGGCGATGAGATGAGAATGATGTTAGTGGGCTTATATTTTTTGGGTATATAACTAATAACTAGGAGAAATGGTAATCTTTGTGTTGTTATAAAGAAATTTGAATGATTTTTTCACTTGAGTTGAAATAATGTAACAATGAATATGTGAGAAGTGAGGGTGCATGTTCAGTGGTACCGGAAACCTTAGAGTTTTTTGGCCCAAGTTGTAACCTTCACCATAGGCAAGTTGATTTCCCTAGGTGTTGTGCAAACCATGTTATTCATGCCTACATTGATCCGGATTATTTTCGGCACGAAATGAGAGCGGAGATATAATAAATAAATGTATAGATATATATCTGATATATAAGAATATAATAGAAATATATCAAATATGAAACCATAAACATAGAGATACAGTAATACACTATTTCTATTGATGAGTGAAATGTACAAAACCGTAGAAATACATAGTGAAATACTCGCTAGAATGGTGGCATGTTATCTATGAGAAGAGATGTGATGGCTACTGAAATTTGCAAGAGTATGATTGTTACAATGAGGCTTCAAGGCCTTTTTAACATAAAGAAAATCCAAAATCCTAACCCTGAAAGATGAAAAGCCAACAATTTTGTGGACCTCGTTTTGGGTAGTTTGGTGTATCGACTTCTCACAAGTGTAACTTTGGCATACGATCCGGTTTGGTGTACACGATAGCTTGTTGGAAAGGTATTGTCAAGGTGATTCATTTTGGGGTCTCCATCATAGCCTTTGGCTACCATTGAGGTGCTTGATCCCAAAAAAAACTTCATTTAGGCCCTCAAAATGGCCCCGGAAGTTTACGAACCAAACAAATGCTAAAAATAGTAACTTTCCAGAAGACTGTTTTGAGCAAGTTGGAATAGGTGGGTGGCCATCGATATCCACCTGGATCAATCCTCCCTCCTTAGGAATAAATTTTGTCCATTGCGTTGAGTACCTGGGGGAGAGGGGAAAACGCTTGTTGAATATGCATCTTGATGAGTAGCTTGCCTTGCTAGAGAAGTTGCATTGCTTAGCTCATTGAAGGTTGTCGCGAACTTGTGGTTGGAAGGGTTGGACTATTTTAACCAGTATGAATACATGAGATGAATATGTGTAGAAGGAATACTTGTGCTTCACTTCAATATTTTCGATTTGCTTCTGCTAGACAGAAGGTGCTTGCACTGAGGCTGAAGTGGTTGCGATGTTCTTATTTTCACCTTTTGAACATAATGTGAAGAATATAAATTTTGTAGTATGAGATACTACCTTGTGACACTATTTAGGTGGGATAGTAGTTGGAACTACCTCTGGTATCTTGTATAAATGACCCCCCAGAGTAATAATGAAACTACGGGGTCGAGACTCATAAATAGCATGGTGCTTCCACATATATGGTTGGCCCAAAAGAAAATCACAGACATTGAATGGGGAAACATCACATAATACCTCATCCTTGAAGGGCTAGATGCCATATGGAAATCTATTGGCTGACACAAACATCATGTCACTAGAGAATCCACCTGATGTTGTATGGTTGTGGTTCTGGTGTTGTCGACAATCCCAACTGTTTGACAACCTATGCTGAGATGAGGTTATTTTGGCTTCCACTCTCAACAACGAAATAAAAAAAAGTCCCCTTCACCCACATCTATGAATCGACGAGGCGATCCCCATCTTTAGGATCTCCTAGTTCTTCTAGTTGAATTGTTCCAGTCATGGCAATAGAAGTGGGGTTTGCATCAATGATATGTATTCTACCAGTATTTTATGAATCATATTATGAATAAGGTTTTGACTCATTATGTTTGATATCGTCCACCAATGACTGTCTTGAGCGACATTCATCAGTTTTTTTCTAGGGTATTTTGTGGAAATCACACCATTTTCTAGTGTCCTTCTTCATATTTTAATTACCCTTCTTTTCATATGGCTTGGAATGGTTTTATGAAGGTTGGTTGTTAGGGTCATCTTTACGATACTTTGGTTGTTACGGATTTGTAGACCCAAAATATCGCTTGTTCCGGTGCTTAAATTTATGCTCAATTTTAACAACATATTGATAATCAACACTCGGTGATGAGATTTCCAAAAAATTCATTTCAGTTTGGATGTATCTGTGTAGAGCCCCATGGTATTTCAGAACTATGTTTCTTAGAGTCTTTGATACCAAGATTGGTGTGTAAGGTATGGAAGGTATTGGTGAAATCTAGCATTGCTTGGCCCCTCTCTTGTTGCAGTGTGGTCCATCTCATGTACTGGTTGTCATAGTTTCCAATAGGGTAATATTGTTCCTTGACCACACCCACAAAAAAATATGAAGTAGGCTTGGCCCCATATATTGCAGACTCCTTTGTGGAAATTTTCTCCCACTAATTTTCCCATCAATGTTTTACATGGGGGAGAGCCTTAAGGAGTTCAAAGGTGATCATTTCCCTGCCGGGGAAATTATGATTTGAGAAATAACCTTCTCAAAGATTTAACCATTTTTCTAGGGCATCCACATCTATTTGTCCTTCAAATATGGGAATGTCAAAATTACATTGTACCTTGAAGGGTGAGGTTCCTCCAAAGTGGTTACTTGATGAAGATGCACCTATTTTTATCGGTAGGTGTTGAAGGATGTGGGAAAAATTCTCCATTATTTCGTCCCTCTGTCACGTAAGAGCTTGCTCAAGAAATAGATTAATATAATCATATGCTCTTTAGTTTTTAATTTTTTTCACCATGGAGGGTTTCTTGGGCATGCGAGAGTGATTTTCCTCAAGAGAGACAAGCTCAAGACCCAACTTGATATACTCATACCTCATCAAGGACATGCATTGAAAAAAATGATCAAGAGCAACCTACTCTTATACCACTCATCCAGATTATTTTTGGCATGAGATGAGAGAAGAGATATAATAAATAAATGTAGAGAGATATCTCATATATATAACAATATAACATAAATATATCAAATATGAAACCATAAACATAGAGATGCAGTAATACACAATTTCTATTAATGACCAAAATGTACAAAACTGTAGAAATACAGAGTGATAAGAGATGTGATAGATATTCACATTCAAAAGAAGATGATTGTTACAATGAGGCTCCAAGAAATTTTTAACATAAATAAAATAAAAAACCCTAACCCCGAAAGATGAAAAGCCAAAAATTTTGTGGACCCCATTTTGGGTAGTTTGGTATAGCAACTTCCCCAGGGCATAATTTTGGCATACAATCTCTGTTTGGGGCACAAGATAGCTCATTGGAAAGGTATCATAGAGGATATTAATTTTGGGGGACCAATACAATCATTTGACTATCATTAAGGTCTTCAATCCTAAAAAAAAATTATTTAGTCCCTCAAAATGGCCCTGAAATTTTAGGAACCGAAAACCTGCTAAAAATAGTAAATTGCCAGAAGACTCTTTTGAGCTAGTTGGAGTAGGTGGGTGGCTAGTGATATCCACCTAGATCATACATGAATTAGTGTGATAGCACATGGAATCATGTAGAGTTTATCCCTCTTATGCATAGAGAGGATGTGGCATCAAGTTGTAAAATAATTTAAGGATAGATACGAGGGTGACAGTTGTACTCATATGATATCTTGATGTTGAATCAAAGAAGTTGAATATTCAATTAAGGGGGGAATTTGTGAAGTAATTTCTAAATGTAATATGGTTGGGACTAAGTTATGATTAAGGGGGAGTTTAACATGTTGATGAACCATGTAGGTGAAAAAGGTTCCTAAAGAACTGGCGAGTATGATGGATGGTACCCATGTACCCTTGTAGATGGATTTATTTGTATATGTACATCGATGATAAATTTTGTGAAGGTACAAAATGAAGGAGAAAACAAGTTCAAGGATGAATCCCATAGTGAAGCAATCCTGGTCTAAGGGAAGATGGTGAGATATCTCGTGAATTCTTGTGATAGTAGATGAAGATCAAATAACGAACAATAAAAAAGGGAAAAGTTTGTGAATTGTGTGGAATTAACTTGCAAAGTTGACCATATGGTAATGTGAATCACACTTTGTATTTGTAGAAAGTCTACAATGTCATGTTTTTATTTGATGTATTGATTTTTAAGTTTGTACCTGGCGTTCCATGAGATGGAGGATTTTAATTGTATGTACCTTCATCTATATAGCATGTAAACGACATATCACTATAAGATCTAGATAAGCGTGCATACTGATGCAAAGGGCATCCACCCCCCACCATCAAAGTATGTTCACAACATAATATCTCTTCATGTGTGCATAATAAGAATCAGAGCTTCCATAATGTCGCAACTCATTTCCACATTTTCCTTCCTTTCACATGATCATTCCACAACCCCTTGGGTTGTACCTCTACCTCCCACATATCCATGTTTTCTTCCATGTACCACCACAATAGATGTTACAAAATCACCACTCTACTACATATTCACTTATTGCAGCTCACCTCTTGCTACGAACGATCTTCTATTGTGACTCACTGCAACTCACCTTCTATCACAGCAAAACAATTTTCATGCTGCAACTTACATCACATTTCATCAGACACCCTGTTGCAACAACATGTCTCTTCTGCAACACAACTTTTGTTGCAACTCGGTGCAACTCAGCCATCCTCACACTACAACTTACATCATATTGAAACACACACACCTTGTGGCAGAAACACATCTCTTTTTAAATATATCTTGTGTTGTTGCTCACCTTCTAATGTAACTCATCTCCTACCACAAATCACCTCTTGTTGAAATTTTAATACTATTGAAGCACACATCCCGTTGTTGCAACACATATTTCACAATATATCCTTGCTACAATAATCCTTTGTTGCAACTCACCACTAACAATTATATGTCTCCTCTTACAGTACACCTTCTGTACTCAGGAAAAATCCTCAATGCTTGTAGAACTAGAGCACTAATCCTCCCTATGGGAGACCACAATTTCCAACATGACCATCCACACACTCATGCCAGCTGCATAGCCATCATTCACATGCACACATAGAAAGGGTAAATGTATAAAACCCAACTCTTTTAGTCATTCGTACATAGTACAATACAATGACTCATTAGCTATATGTGAGCTTACAATATCTTTTGGGTTGGTAGGCCAGATGCCATGAAAACCTCTAAAATCTCTCTCTACCATTATGTGATCTCTCCTCCTCTCGGTTCTACAAAATCCCGCATCAATATCTTTGATGTTGTTTTTTATTCTTCCAAGAAACTTTCCTCTTCAGTTTCCCCAGTGCTCTTCAACCCATTGATGTTCCAGCTTCTTGCTTTTCCTTTCCCATAGTGATTCTTCACCTCCCATGTTTCCTTTCCCATAGTGATTCTTCACCTCCCATGTTTCCTTTCCAGCGTCATTCCAAAAATTTTCTCCTCCCGAGTCATAAAATCTACAACTAATTATGTAATATCATTCATCTACAATGTAATTGACCACTCACTTGTACATACTATAGCAACGTTGCCAACTACCCCACTGTTGCAATTATAGAGAATTATTTTGATTTGTAGTAATGTTGTTACTCCCTGTAGTGTGACCATTCACAACCACTACAACCAACCACTGTTGTAACAACTTGCCTTCTGTAGAAAAATTATCCACACACTCGTCCATTCTATAGCAACACTCACAGTTGCCCCAATGTTGCAACTCTGTAGCATTCAATCGATCTGCACCCCTTCTATTACTCCCACCAGTCTATCTCATTCACATCTTGCAGTAACAAATCACTTTTGTAACAACTCTGTCATGTCCTTGTAACTACCTTCATCGTGTCATCTCCAGGATGACCGATATGCTAATGCATCAGACTCCCTAGGTTTCAAGGAAGCATGACCTCATTCTATGAGGTAACTCACCCACATCTACAGTTTTCCAATGCAACTGCATAGTTGTTGCACTCTCAACTCTATATTCATCATCTCCTATACTCTTTAATATGCGAAACATATTCCCCTTCTACAAATTCTTTCTCTCAACTAATTGTTTCCCTTCACTGCACATCAATATACAATAACACAACAATATTCTCATCATGGAGATCTAGAATTTTTCATCTTATTCTTGTTGAAACTCAACTTTTTGCAACAACTCTACTTATTGTATGTATACCTTCTCTGTCTCTCTTTCTTCATTACTACAAGAACTACTCAGGTTCTTTTCAGTCATGCATCACCTGCACAAACGGATTTGAGTCACGTCCAATCCAGGACATCCCACTTCCCTTTTTCATGCAGTGTACAATGTTCCTTTGGTGCAACCAACCACCCATGCTTGAAACTGCACAACATCGAATCACATGCTCTCATGTTACACCTCCCTTGAATCAATCCACATCACTTGCACAACTTGATCTAAGTCACTTCCAAAATAGGACATCCCACTACCATTTTTCATGTAGTACACAAATTCCCTTCAGTGCGGCTAACCACTGATGCTCAAAACTACACAACATGGAGTCACATGCTCCCCTGTTACACCTCCCTTGACTCAATCCACAACCATATGAAGACTACCTCAATTGTGGATTCTATGAATGTATAAACATTCTTGAAAATTACCAGATACATAGTTTCAAGAGTCTTCTTCTTCTCCACGCATCACCTTCACGCTTGGTCCTCAACAACCTTCACTCTTCTAACATTATTTTGCATAATGTCTTATTCCTCATGAGATTTGAAATATTCTCCTTTCTCTATCAGAAACATGTTCATCATCTTCCTCATACTTAGGACGCGACAACTTTCATTATGCTTCATCTTGGAACATTTTCTTATACATCTTCATAAGATGTAACCTCTATAATATTTGCAATTTCATGTAGTCTTTGTAGTTCATTTTCTTTCACATATATCATTCTACTACATATTTTATTCATTCAATCACATCAACTTCCATTTGAAGCCACACATG
>JASDQU011312936.1:0-24886 GCA_032191745.1 Picea mariana
AGGAATATTTAAATGATAAAGTATTGGAGAACTTTCTATTTATGGAAAGTGGTTAACCCTAAAATAAGGAAAATAGGTTAAGTGACCTAGAAATAGGTTAAGTGACCTAAAAATGGGTTAAGTGACCTAGAGGATGAAATTATAAATAAGATTTCAATGGTCTCTTGTAGATCATCCTTTTTGTGGATCAATGGAGAGCTTCGTGTGAGAATATCTTTTGGAGTATTGATGGAGAGCCTCTTGTGAGAGCTTCTTGAGAATTTTTGGTGTGGAAAACTTGAGCATATTGAAGATATATAGGTGACTGAGGTAACCAAAGGATATCTGAGCCGAATTTCAGAGGGAAGGTGAAGAAAAGAGGGCCGGAATTCAAGGGAGGATAAATTCTTTTCATGATGCTTTCTAAGGTATGTTATTTACAGGTCATCTCACCATTTTCTCAATAACTTTCTTTCTATAATGATTCAGACCATGAGATTGATATTCCATTGAGGAAACATATCCAAGTATATGTGGTAAAACATTCATCTTGTGGGTCGTTGAATTTTTGGAGATACACTCTGTGGACAATAGGGCTTGTGGCTAGTCTAGAAACTAGTCTAAAACAGGTGTTTCGAGTAAAAATGCCATAACTTCTTTATAACAGATCCAAATTCAGTGAGACCAATTGTTTTGTTTATATTACAGTCTATAGTATGCTTTGTAAGAGTTTCATATCAATTCAAAAAATATTCTGTGCAAGACACGTTCTACAAGGTCTCTCTCTAGAATAAGACAGAATTCAGCAAGGTATGCCATTTTTGTTATAAATCCTTTTCTTAGAGGGTCCAAGTAGTGAAACCTGGAGGAATAGCATTAAAAAAAATGAACATTGTGTATCAATTTCAAATCTTTATTCATTACAGGTACAAAGTTATGATTATTTCAAGTTAGGGTTGTTGACTAATCCAAAACTAGTCATGGTTGAGACAAGAAGTTGATGAGTTGGCACATTCATGAGGTGTATAGTTGATGATGTTGCTACATATTGATGATTCATTGTTGATGATTAGTTGACACATTATTGGTATATACTTGGTACATGGTTGGATGCACTTGTTTATGGTACATGTTGATTATCGGTTGTTTGGCACAAGTTGGTGCATGGTTGATGCACTTGTTTATGGTACAGATTGATATATGTTGAGGATTGTTGCCTCATCTTAGTTGGTGCTAAGGTTCTAAGCTAAGTCTTTCATTATAGAGTTGGTTCTCTTGTAGACTTGTACTATATTCAGTTGTTGTTGAAAAACCCCAAGGATTGTAGTTCGTAATAAAAAGAAAATTATACATACATCTTGTGTTCTTTGTATTACTTGTGGTGATGACTTGTTAATGATATATTGTTGATATATGTTGCTTATATGTGTTGACATTTAACTGGTTATAAATGACAGCAATGAGTAATGAGTTAATGGTGATTGTTAACTAAGGAGTTTTGGGAAAAAGAGCCCTACACTGTTCACATCCCCATCTCAGTGTAGTCAGTGTGTCCAAAAATTACCAAGGCATCGATTCGTTACTCAGGATAGTTTATATCACAATACTCATCAAACTTTGCAAAAATGAGCCTTGTAACAATAAGATTCAGTGGGATAATAACTTTGTACTTTTAGGACAATTTAGGCACCTTTGAACATTGATCAAAATAGAAGTGATGTTTTGCCTTGCAAGGGAGGTCATTTGAAAATGATAAAAAAGGAGACAAAGATTACCATTCTAGAGAGGTCATTACTCATTTATTTAAATCATTGTGTCATCGAACATGGTTTAGAGTAATAACACCTTTAATGTTGGACTAATGATAAATTGCAACTCTTATTCACACATGTATTCAACAAGTTAACCAGAGATGGGACATCAATCAACTAAATTGTTCGTACTTATGATATCATTTTTTGTTATATGTGACTGTGATAATCATTGACCATAATTCAAAATTCCAAGAATGAATTATCTAATTAGGGTCAATACCATATGTTCCAAGCAACAATATCTGGGGCATCCACAAGAATAATAATTCTTGTTTCTCTTCAAGGATACCTCAATATGCAAGGGTTAGATAAAAATTATGTGGAAATGAAACTTATATTCAAAACCCTTGATATGCTAGTACCAAATAAAACATTTTGAAGAGCAAGCTAGAATAAATAAAATATAAACATTAGATATATCATTGAATGCCAAACAATATAGACCAAAAATAAGACAAGGTGAACCTTAGATTGCAAAACAAAAATAGAAAAGAAACAAAGAAAGGAAAAGATGATTTTGGTTTTTCTATTGGTTGAAGACAAAGGATAGACCAATGCCTAGATAGGGCTATGGGGTCTCTACAATGTTGATGTCACTCGAAGGATTTTCTATCATACGTTGAATTAGGATAGAAGGTTCTCTTCAAGATTTTGATGGGGGGATTGGTCCTTTAAGAATCCTATCCAAGTACTAACAAGATGATCTCAAAGGTTGGCCAAGGAAAAAGGGAAGAGCCCTAGGATGTCCTACTTTAATGCAATGGATAAATTCTTCAATAGTCAAAGGGGTAAGGCAAGAAGACTATACCTTGAGTTACCCTTATAAGTGGAGCATGATGCCATTCTTTGGGCTTGTAGTAGCTTTATCCTCCAACAAACCTGATTTTTTTATCTAAACCCTTGAAAAATGGATAAACATTCACTTAGAAGTAATATGGATGCACAAGAACTCTTGTAAGCCAGTTTTCTCATTAATCTCCATGAGAGGTCTCCTCCTTTTATAGTCAAGCAGCTTCCTAAATACAATGTGCTAGCTTAATACCATGAGCTCAAAACCATTGTCCAAGTCAAACCCTTGGGGAAAATATAATATATGAGATAAAATATCCCTAAAAACCCTTCAATACAATATTTCCCCTCTCAAAATGGTCAAATACATAAAAATAGGGCCACACATGTAGACTGGAGAGTCCTAGGAGAGATGTGCCCCTCAAAAAATGTGTCAATGTCTCATCAAGGAGTGAAAGTTGAGTTAAATATGGTCCATGGACCCAAATGATCCTCTAACCAACTCTCTTTCATGTGTGGTACATCCAAGAGAGAATCCAATGGTAAGTGTCACGTGTGGCTGCCTCAGTGTGGGAATTCCTCAAGAAAATTAAGGCGGTCAATGCCACATCACCCAGTAGTCAACCTAACCACTAGAAACTACTCCAAAAACCTATAATTGTCTCTTCAAATGTATAAAAATATCTGACATGTGGTCCAAGAAGGGAATAAAAATGCACAAGTGTGAGTACAATGTCCAACATTGTAAGGAGAACAACTATGAGTGGTCCATGTGGCAAGTGTGATGACGTGTCCCTATCATGCTTTGATGCATTCTCATAGATCACAATGCAGTTACATGTATCCCAATGTAGTACATAAATCCCAAGGTAAATGACATAGATCCCAATGTCTGAAGCTATGATCAAATATAATTACGTGGATCCCAATGTGACATCATGGATCCCAATTCAATGTCACATATCTCAAGGCATGGTACATGTATCCCAATGCAAGGTACCCACTTGGAGTGATGGGTCTAGATTCTTGGCAAGCCCATTAGATGATAGCACATAGTGATCTCTCTTAACACAACCTAACAAATAAGGGTCAGTTTTAATATTTGTGTAAGTTTTACCAAAGGGAAGCAACATTAACCCTTATACATGTGACAAGTCCTAGGAAAACCAGTATTTCTTAAGTCCCTAGGTGAAATATAGGTAATGTGATGAACAAAGATGGAAAAGGGAAGGTAAAAAATTCATGTGATGACGCTCAAAGTCATTAATATGCATAGGTATTTTTATTTGTTCATCTAGCTTTCATAAGCTAGGATTTTTTTATACAAGAGATTTTAAGAGGGGGCTTTAGCATTGAGTTACTCATCCTTAAGGTTGGTCTTCTTTCCTAATAACATCCTCCCAAAGGTTGATTATACAATTCTTCTAAGTGATCATTCTTCTTCCATACTTCATACTTAGCTTCCTTATATTCAAGTGCCAAAGAAAAAGAGAGGACTGCCTAACTACTTGAGTCTTCATCCAACTTGCTCACATAGTCATTCTTGGGTTGATTAGGGTCTTCAACATGATATATTTTGTAAATTTCCCTATCCAACTTCACAAAAGTGTCATCATGATGAGGATAGTAGCATATGAAAGGTCCATTTGTAAGGATCCCCCCTAAATGAGCAGTGAACTTCCTCAACAAAAACATCCCCCAAGATTTTGGGATATCAACGACAACATAAGTCATAACCGTGACATCCAGATATATATTCAATCTTACAACCAATTTTTTATCAAACCAAACACTTCTACCTCTCTCCTATCCATGGCACAAAAGTTCTGGTATGGTCTTGTTACCTTGAGGACTAATTGTTGCATTTTTTTCAAAGGCGTGACATTGCCCCAAAGTCCAACAAACAATTTTGCAATAACAAATTGTTCACTTGCAAATATATGTAAAATGGACCGCGTCCTTCATTCAATCCTCCTTTTTCCACATTTTTCATGATTACAGGTGTATTGTCAGAGGACTCTTCCTTTCCTTCACCTAATCCCAAAATTTGTTTGATTTTCTTTCTTTTTGAAGGTATCTTCGCAAACTCCAAGAAAGGTATAGAAATATGGGATCTGGAAAAGTAGGATTTCAAATCAATATTGATATCTTCACAAGTAGCTTTTGACATGTCTGAAACATCACTTGAAGTCATTGTTGGTTGAGTTCGTTGTTCTCTTTGTAACCTCACTTGGGGTTGCATATCTTGGGCCATTTGAGGTTGTGGAATATGAGCACTTGGTTGGGTTGGAGGCTCTTGAGGTTGAGGTTGAACTTGTTTAGCCGTTTGTTGATAAGTGACCCAATCCTTTTCTAGGATTCTCCTCTTTATTTCTTCCTGAAGGGGTTTAGGGGCTAGAGCTATGGAAATATTAGATTGATCAAGGTCCCTTTCCTTTGCCCATTTAACTTGTTCATTAGGAGAGTTGGAGAAAACATTAATCTCATTGCAAAAATCATCGACACAGTTGATAGAGTTTCTTGGCCCATCATTGTAACTCTCGCTTGCTAATCTAATAGCTTCCTTGGAAACCAAACAAGTGTCTTGTTTATGCAGCAAATCACAAGGTTTACACCATGGAAAATGATCTTCTTCTACCACATTGTTTGCCTCTAAGGGGTTGGGAACCTTTTGTTCTTGATCATGTTGAACTTGTCTAGGTATATCCCAACCACCTCACCCTCTAGATTGAAATCTATTTTGATGGGCTTGCCTTTCCAAATGGAGTATCTTGTTTTGCATAGCTTGATTTTGTTGTTGGAGGGTTTATGTTTGTTTAAAAAAATGGCTCCCACCATCTTCATAACATCAACTATAAAGGTCATCATCTTATTCTCAGAATTCGTAACATTGAAAATATTCTTCTTAGGTTCACTCTTAGTCATGGAAGAGCTTGCTTGGTTGAGTCTTGAATTTGTTCTCAACCTTACATAATAACTAGAACCATTTACAATCAATTTTACAACATTTTGAAGTACAATTTTTTGAAATATGTCACAATGACAAATTGGTGCCTTAATTGGGTCCAATGATCTTGTAAAACTATTGAACATTGCCTCCTTTCTGATCATTGTTAAAGGCTTTCTTAGTTGCTTATTATAAAAAATAATATACATATGTAAGAAGAAAGAAGAAAAAATAAATTCTATTAAATGCATTTATAGTGTCTAATGCATATGTTACGTCTAAATTAATAAAAAAAAAACACTACAATAATAATAATAAACTTAAAAAACTATAATATATAATAACAAAAACCAACATAATCCACCATCTCAATCTTAAGGTTTTTTTAAATGAATTCAGTTAAAATTGAAACCATCAAATTACAACGCGGTTAAAATAGTGGAGTGCTCGAACCTCTTGAAGTCTTTAAGAATAGCAAGGTTTTCCGGTTCTGCGGGTTTTCCGGTTTATGCAGCCTGGTCCGTGGCAGGGAACAATGGCCCATGGCCTTTCTCTTACACTACTTACCGATATATTAGCAGCCTGGTTCGTGGCCGTGGAATTCGCATTCGGCCCTCCGTCGACAGTCAATCATTTTCCATGCCACTGTGGAGCTTGCCAAACTGTCGACGTCGGATTTGTCCAACTTTAGTAGATTCTAAGATCTGTACTATTTTCATCGTACGGTCAGTTAATGAATTGTTCTAATCGCAACACGTGACATTATCCAAACCGCAGAGCTGAGGTTTCAAACACCATCGGATTTGGTCATTGAATTTGTACCACGTGACTACTTTAAGACCGTTCAATCTAACGGTCATATCGATGCCATGTGGCCTCTTCCTGAATATCGGATCCGACCTTCAGATCGCTACCTCGTGACTCGCTTCTGCACGTCGGATCTGGCCGCCCGTGTCCTCAAAAGTGTTCAATTCGCAGAGATAACTGTTGAGAGTTTTCCTTCAATTATTCAGCAACTGCCTGCAAGTCGATACAGAGAAAAACAATTTGCCATCTCTCGCTGCCGTCTTTTTCACGTGCTTCTGGGTGTTGATATATATATATATATATTCTGTTTTTTCCATATATATAATTAAATTATAAAATTTTAAATTATATTTTATTTAAAAATTTTAAATAAATAAATAAATAACTTATTTTCTAAGTAAACTTGATTTCAACTTACAAAACCTACCATTAATAAAACATCTACCATTAATAAAAATATGACCCTACATCTCTGTGGGAGTGTTATAAAACCTTATAAAAGCCATCATAATTTAGGAATTATAAAAGTCATTATAATTTAGGAAAAATAAAAATAAAAAAGTTTATAATAATTATGGCATTTATTTCAAAATTTGATGTTTCACATATAAAGCATAATCTGAACAACAAAATGGAAAAATGAAATAATGATAGATAACAAAAAATGAAATGAGTTTGCCTTTAACTATTTAGAAATTTCAACATATGATTAGTTGATATGATTGGTTAATGTGGTTTGATAGACAAAGGAATCGGAGGAATTGTTATTGATTGATCATTATTTTTTTTTTTAATTTAAAAAAAAAAAATAGAAATTTTAAAGTGAACAAATTCTAAATAAATCATCTAAAATCAGATACAAGATTATAAAGATAATTGTTATTGATTGATCATTATTTGTTTTTTTTAATTTAAAAAAAAATAGAAATTTACAAGATTATAAAGATAATTGTTATTGATTGATCATTATTTGTTTTTTTTAATTTAAAAAAAAAAAAAAAATTTTAAAGTGAACAAATTCTAAATAAATCATCTAAAATCAGATACAAGATTATAAAGATAATTGTTATTGATTGATCATTATTTGTWTTTTTTAATTTAAAAAAAAAATAGAAATTTACAAGATTATAAAGATAATTGTTATTGATTGATCATTATTTGTTTTTTTTAATTTAAAAAAAAAAATAGAAATTTTAAAGTGAACAAATTCTAAATAAATCATCTAAAATCAGATACAAGATTATAAAGATAAGATGATAAGGTTTTGTGAAAAAAAAAAAAAAAATTGAAATTACACATTTTTTTATAAAAGCTTAAGAATTAAAATAATAAAAAGTAGAAATTTGAAATGACACATTTTTCATAAAAGATTAAAAATTAAAATAATAAAAGAAAAAAAAATGAATTTTTTTTAAAACTTTTCATAACTTTTAAATAATTATTTAGAACTCCTAAAGATAAATTTAAATTGGTTCTAAACAACTTTGCTTTGACCAAACTAAAGTCCTCATCCTAATAACTTTAATGTGAAGATGGCTACAAACTCTGCTAATCATAGAAGCCCTTTGTTTAACCCTTCTTTGACTTTTTTTTTTTAACTCTTTTCTTTATTCCCTTTTTTAACTAGATTTTCAAGTTTCCAATAATAAAAACTATTTATTTCAATTTTTCACATTTCCAATAATCAAAAAACTATTATTTATTAATTCCCTCTTTTAAGCATTCACAATTGTTGTTGGATTATTATTGTATACTTTATTCACAAGAGCTTTTTCTTTTTACAAGAGTTATCCTTTGATATTTACCCTATAAAACTTCACAAAGTTTATCTCCAAAAGGAAACCTACACGGACACAAGCAGAATTTGTTAATAAAGAAACATTTATGGACCCAATTGAATTAGGTCTAGTTTTCAGAATCTCAAGTATAAACTATAAATACACAAACCTTAACAAATTCAATCAAACCTAAAAGCCAAAGTGTCCTTATTAACCATATATTAATGGTCATCAAAAACAACAAAAGTATATGACAAAGATATAAAACCTAAAATGAAGTAGGAGAATCAAGTTACAAGGACCTTATCAGCATCCTAATCACAAGAGTGATCAAATTGATTGATCAAGTGATCAACATCACTTTAAACAATGACAATATACATTCCAAAGAATCCCAATTCCAATGCAACTTGGTATCAAAATCAAAGACATTATTGGAATTGCAATCCAAGAAGTTTTGTCTAAGAACCTTGCCAAAAAAGAGCTAACCCGGGATAGATTGATCTTTAAAACTTCAAAAAAAAAATCATTAACATTCTTCAACTACTTCAAAAATAAAGCAGTGATATGTATAATTAATATAACAAGGCACATACAAAAATATAATAAATAAACTAAATCCTCAAAAATCTCTCCATTCATAATAGTATTCATTTAATGGTAATTATAACCTAATAAACATGATACTTTTAGATTAGATTATTCCTTCCAAAAACTTCACTTCATAGCCATACTTCATAGCCATATGGAACATAGAGATTATCCAAAAAAATAATTTATTTTTAAATCTCTATGTGTCAAAGTTCCAATGACATAGTTCTTCCATGCATCCAAAGATAGTCTCTAATCTAAATCCATGTACAACTTAAAAAGTATTTTTCTAATAACCTAAAGCTAAGTCCTCTAATTTTTTTAGTTTTGTCAAATTTTGATATATTTTTCTTCAACATATTCCAACAAAAATCTTAAAAACCATTTTTAATCATCTCAGTATTAATAATCTTGTTAAGTATTGTGATATTATGAGGCCGAGTTTGTAATTTAATAAAAGACATATTAATCTTGTTAAGTATTGTGATATTATGAAGTAGGGTTTGTAATTTAATAATGTTTGTTAAGTTTTTTGAAATATCATGAAGTTTTTTTAGTATGAAATGAGTGAATATCAATTATGTTTCATTTAGGTGGTTGGAGGAGTACTTGTTATCTTTTCTATCTAAATTTAAATTCCCAAGTAACATATTGACTTCTTAACGAGTTTAAGAAAGACTTAAAAATAAATAATGAAAAAAAAAAATTATTTCTTTGATATGATTAGGTTAAACTCTTTTATAATTGGATTGCACCAAAGACTAAGAGATTTGGATAATAATATAAGAAAAATGAATATTAATATAAAAATAATTTGGATAATTTTTTATGCAATTATATTAAACTCTTTTATAATTAGGTTGTATGAAAGACGAAAGAAATACATAGTAATATAAACATAAATTTTGGTGGCTACAATTTACATCATGAACCAATCTCTTCAACATGTCAAGTATTATTTTAAATTTGGGAATTGATATCCTATAAATATAGGTGGGGTATTATATTGGAAGATCAAGTAAACCAACAAATGACTTTCATTGCATTGACATATTCTTTTTGCACAGAGAGTAGCCACGTGTATGGGGGAGATGTTTTCATGTGCATGATGCAAACTAAATAAATAAGTATGTACAAATCGTACATGTGTATATGACAACATCTAAACATACACAAACATTGCTCTTTTCTAGGCATATCCAATCAATTTTGTCAGAAATCCCACTAGAAATTGTTGGTATTGCATATTTAAGTGGTTGAATCTGTATAATCCTAGTGCCCTTAGTGCTTGGGTTTAAGATGGATCTATATGTTCGTTACAACTCAATACAAGGAAGATGTGTAATTACAAAATTATAAAATAGTAAGTAAATAAAAAACATACAAATATTAACCCTAATCTAAAGTTAAAAAGTGTTTGTATTCATAGATACATATATGTTATTTAGAAAATAATAATACTATAAATATAAGAAAATATATCTAGCAAAATTAAAATCATGAAATAACTTGTGAAGAGGGAACTAATCAATTGATCATCAAATAGATCACTGAATTGAAAATCGAATTGAAATCATCAAACAACTTGAGTGAGTAGCTAATTGAGAAGCTAATTAGGACTTAGTTCTTCAATTAATTTAAGTGTTCTATTTTTTTAAATATTTTTACTATAAAAAATAGTTACAAAATGAGAAAGCTTAGGGTTGGTAGTATAGTTCATGAGATTCCCATATTTTGAGTGGCATTGGTAGATGTGTGTATAGTTGGTTTCAACAATGCATGTAGTTCCCACTGCCACACACATCCTATAAGCACACTGAATAATTTACATGTCCAATGTGTAGCATTTGGTAATTCATATTGAGTTTGATCATCAATACGATCATCATCATCATTGAAAAGCTAAGACGGGAAATGCATTGGAGCACTCACAAAATCAGATGGACAACATCCCGGAGAATTCATGTTGTTGACAATGGATGTGATATAGGAGAGACAAGTTTAGCATGGATGAGATTAGTTGGTTGTTGTGAATAAATATCAAATATCAACAAACTTTTGTGAATTTTTTTGTTTAGTTTAGTCTTGATTGGCATTTGAATCTCATTAGAAATGAAACTCTTGTTGATTTGTCCAGTCTTGATTGGCATTTGAATCTCATTAGGAAATGTTATATCTAGGTCCCAATGAATGGAAAATTCAAAAATATAGAACATATATGGTATCGACAAATAGGAGCAAGACTATCTGTAGTCACCCTCCATTCTCTAAGCTATGAGGTGGATATATGTCCTTTACCTTAGCTTATATATGAAGAGCACCCATGCCTCTCCAACATGTCCAAACATACAGACAACACACTCATAACCACAACTTATCAATCATTATCCAAAGAAGCAACCTACTTGGTATAAATTAGTATGCTAAGTTCAAATGATTAAAATTGTAATATATCCACTTAACCTTGCATTAGGAATTGTAATTCTTTAATTTTTTGAATTGAGAATTGTAATTGTGAAATACAAGTGCGGCTTTAGAGAACATGACTCCTCCATTAGAAATTGTAATTATGAAACCCTTAATGATAAAAATTGACAAATCAACAAATCATTCAAAAATCACAAAACATGAGAGTGAGTTGTATAAAAGTGAATAATTGCATCATTGCATTATATATATTTGAATTCACTCATAACCACATCTTATCATTCATAATCCAAAGAAGGAACCTACTTCGTATAAATTAGTATGCTAAGTTAAAATAACAAAATTTGTAATCTAACCACTTAACCTTGCATTGAGATTTCTATTTTTTTTATATTGCATGAGGAATTGTAATTATGAAATATAGACATGTTAAGCCCTAAATAGTGGCACATTACCCCTTAATTGGGGAATATTACATTAGTATTGTTATTTTATTTATGTCGTCTTAGGTCCATTAGTTGTAATTGTACCTCCTAGTCTCCTATATATACCAAGGAGACACACACATGCATAGCATAATAGAATTCAACATATAAAAAGACATACTATACACAACATAAAATCATAAAATAAGAACACTTGTCTTTTTATAAAATGATTAACTGGATGGAGAACTCATACATTCCACCCAGCCATAAACACTAATGTTTTAGCTCTCTCAATAGCAGGCCACCCCTGAGCTGGGGCTATGACTCCATTAGGGAAAAGGCTACCTACTAGGTCTCACAAAAACATAAATGGCATCTAATCTAAGGTATAAAACTCATACAACAATTCCAACTAGCATTCTCTCATTTTCCTCAGCCTACACAACCCAAGGAAGTGTACCCCCTTCTCTACACCACAATCCCTCAAATTGTCCCACTTCCCTTCCAGGGCTCAAGCGCGGGTTGGCTAGGAAGTCTTAGAGATATGGATCCAGGAACTCCAATTGTAATACTGGAGTCTCTAGGCACCCTCCAAGCCTCACACATTAGGAAATCCTACCCACCCAATTCCCCCTCCAGGGATCTAGCCTTCCCCAAGTCAACCAAAGGAGAATTGGAAACATAATCCCACATAGAATTCACAAGGTTCACAAGAAACATGGTTACATTGGCTTCCCTAAGATCACACCCAACATACCCAAACTAAAATAGCAAATCACAAAGATCAGAATGATTCGAATGAATGAATTTCTCACTAAGCCTAAACTTTATATATGGATGCTTCCTTTGTTACATGTGGCAATTAAAGAACCACTCTCCCACCACTCGGAAACTCATCCCATCACTTAGGAACTTAGGATAAAATCATGACATAAGACTTAGGCTTCGGATTTAGGATTAATTTAATATATTTGGCTTAGCCCCTTTCCTTAATCCCTTAGCCCCCTTTCCCTCTCGTGGAATCCTAGCCCTCCACACTCTTTATCTGACTTGGTCTGCAACTGTGATGTATTTTATTGATATATATGAGTGTGATTACAATGCATAATGTTAGGCTCATTGGAATTTTAGCATACAAGCTCTCCAACCTAATATCATGCATGCACTCTATCCCAAAACATACATAAACATGCACTCCAACCCAAAAAATTATATTGGCTCACCATCCTATATAAAACCTATGTACATATACATTTACAAAAGGGGTCAAACTGGGGGTATCACATTCCCCTCCCCCTTATTTTTTCATTGTCCTAAGTGAATTATATACTCGGATACCAATATGGGGGGGCATATACTTGGATACCAATATGGGGGGCTATATACTTGGATATCGATATGGGGTTACAATAAGATATGGTATTTCCAAGCTCTGAACCACCATATTCCCCTCTCATTCATCTCTCGTGGATTCATAGCCCCCCATCATTTTAGTCCCTCTCATATCACAATCATCGATTCATTTTTATTAATAAATTTAATGTACATTATTTACATTACTTGGCCCTCGACCATACTATTCAACTCATGGCCTAATTCACATATTTACATTACATTACATATATGGGGATCAAAATCGGGGTGTCACATTCCCCTCCCCATTATTTTTTCACTGTCCTCAGTGCACATCACCATATAGGTGTACACATATATACAATTCTTACATCAAAGTTTTAAACCCAATGTGGGTATTCCTTCCACATTGCATCCCCGAGCTCCACTAGACCTTTACTTGTCCCATGTCTTTATTCCCAAGCATTGTGTCCTTCTTGTTGCCAATATACTCTTCGATTGTAGGTGGTACCACATCCTTTCTTCCTCCAAAATACTCCATCCTTGATGTTCTTCTTTCCAAATACTCAATTCATGTCTTCATTTTTCAACTATTCCTATAACAACCATCAAGACAAAATACATTTTATGGCTATTATCATGTAGTAATTATTTTATTAAAAGAAGTTCTCAACTCCACAATATAAGCATGTATTTAAAAATAAATTTGCAATCATAATTCAATACTTATCTTCATGGCTATTTCTCTACTTTACAAGGCTACCATGGGAAAACATTTTCTCATTGTTCTTTTCGACATGCCCCTTTTTATAAAGTAAATGATGCAATCAACAGGAGGGTGCATGAGATGTATGCTATAACCATAAGTATGTATAGGTATGGTATAAAAGACAGAATTTTGGGAATTACAAATTTAGATCAACTCTATTTGCATGTAAAGGAATCACTAGCATAAATTGTGGTGTGGATGTACATGTGTGGTGGCTTTGTCTAAATGCAAATGATCTATGAGGTAACTTGTATTGTTTAATGCTTTAATTTGATGATCAATTGTTAAATCCTAATAAGGTATGTTTTCATATGATTAGGTAAGAAATATCTAGGTTGATCTTTCTATTTCTTTTACTTACTCCATATATTCCTAAATGCATGTTATATTTTAGGTTAAATCTAACATGTTTTGGTGAGTTATGTATGTAGGGAATGTCATTAACAGTTGTTTGCAGGATTGAAGCATCTAATTGCAGGTTATCCAACAAGGAGGATTGGCTAATGGTTGCTTCAATTTTCAACGTCCAATAGTTCATGAGAGCAAGAGCCCTCTTGTCCATTATCAAGAGAACTCCATAGCCCAAGTTTCCAAGCTCAGACGAAGGCTCTAAAAATTGATAAAATTTCTTCTCTTTACTTCTTTCTTTTGGTTGCATGTTGGTTTAGAGTAGTTTTCAAGCTTTATTTTTTACATCTAAAGGTTGCATTCAAGTATTTCCTAGATCTGAGTATAATTTGTCAAATTTTAAAGGTAGATCTAGGTCAAGTTTAAAGCACTTTAATTGGTCTTTTTTTTTTTTTAAGTTTTAAGTCAAGTGGTGCTCTATTTTAATTGTTTTTTCAAGTTGTTTGGAGATATTTAGTTTTCTGTCCTAAAAAGGTAAACAAAAATCTCCAAAGGGAGCCTAAGTTAGGATTGTTTAAACCCTTTAAAACCCCAAAAAGTTTCAGTTTCCTGCCTTAGAAAATTTCTGAAAAAATTTAACAAATTTTTTTATTTGTTTAAAGCTTCTTTCAATCATTTCTAACTTCATCCATTGGCTATTTTGTTGCAGAAAGTATAGGTACAAGGGGAAATGTTGCTGAACTTTTGAAGTCTAGCCCCTTCCAAGATCCTCCTGGTGCTCTAGGAAGCCTTACATTTGATTTTTTTTTTTTGTAAAACACTTGATCTCTTCATATAAAGGTCAAGTGTTCCAAGAAAAGAAAAGTAATCTCCTCTTGTAATAAGTTAGTGAACCACAAATCGTGCCTTTAGTTGTTTCCCCTGCCCCTAGGGGGAAACTAGTGTTTTTTGTGTTTTCTTGTTTTTCGGGGTTGTTTCCCGTCTCGTTGAGTTCCTTTAGTTTCTCATGCATAAACAAGATTAAAACTAACTTACATCACTTAAATCAAAGTCTTAAAAATATTTTGCAAGTTCTAGGTTTGCTTACCTTTAGTTTCAATTTTGCAAATATATTGGAATAAACCCCAACTATTCAAATCTGAGTATGCAAGCCCGTTGTCACGCTTTAAGTGTTTCAGTGACCCAGAAAAGATTTGAATAGTGCATGCTAGTTTAATTAGGACAATATCTAAGTTGTGTTATTCATCTAATATCTCTACCCTGGGTGGAGTGTGTTAAGTTAGGGGGAAACTTTGAGATCTAGGTTCTCTCCTTGTTGGACCTACATCACACCCGATCGGTAAGTCTATAAGATTGGCGAATAAAGAACGAAGAGGCCACATTCACTTTTGAACACAAAGAGTGGGGACCCTGACTTTAATCCCCACTTCACGGTTTCAAAACTCTTTTAATAACACCAAATCCCTTAACTAAAACTCTCAAGATAAAATTAACGCGACATTTTCATCACATCACACTTTACTGCTTTATGTTTGGCACTGGCCTTTAAAGTTTATCTCTATATTGTTTAGTAAGTGCAAATGCTTGTCTTTATTTGATAATTCATAAAGCTCATGGTTGATGATGGAGGCAGTTTCCTTTTGGTTAAATATCATGTGGTGCTAAATTTATCTTGTGATTAAAAGTTTTATTTCAAGCAATAAACTCCTAGAATAAATTTTTCTTTCTTTCTTAGTTTAGAAAGCCTTAGTTTTATTTTTATAGGGACTACCCCCCTTGGCTTCGCCAGGAGTTGGCCTAGACGGAGGAGTCAAGGATCAGGTGACAACACCTTGACTCGAGACTTGCCCCCAAGGACACACCAAGTGGATTGCAGGTTTCTTCCACGATAACCCAGGTGTGTATTAGGACGACAATAATTTTGGCACCGCTGCTGGGGATAAACCTTTCTATTCCCGGATCACGACTTTTATTTTCCTTTTTTCCTTTTGCTTTGTTTGATGCTTCTTGTTTGTTTATAATAAACTTGATCATCTGGCGACTCCACTTCAAAATAATTTGACAAAGTATTCTACAAAGAGGAACTCACGGTTTTCTTAGCTTCATTCTTAAACTTGAAGGTGTTTTTGGAGGAAATTAGGCAAGCTTTCTTCTTGTAGGATCCTTAGTAATTTTTGGGTCCTAGTCCATCTCTGTTAGACCTTTCTTTTTTTTAATAAATTCTAATTTAGAAATGGATGATCTTTATAAACCTATTGTTTTTTTTGCAATAAGTGGTTATCCACATTTGATTCCAGAAAAAGCAATTGAAAATTTGTCTTATTTTCAAAGTAATAATGTTATTGATGCTAGACGTCATGTTCAAAGAGTTACACATTGCTTCAATAAATGGTGTTGCAATGCCTTATATGAAGATGTGGGAATGAAATTGTTTATCTTGTCTTTTGATGATGATGATCTTGATTGGTTTACAAAACTTAAGAATAAATAGATTAGAAATTACAAAGAGTTAACTAATGCTTTCATGGAAAAATGGAAGGAGAAGGAACCTCCAGTTATAAAGACAGTCAATTCAAATGCTTCACCAGATTTTGATGAGAAATTTACAGATGTCATCCAGGCAATGAGATTTTCTCATGCAATGCAGTTAATGGACATGGAAGCTCGCCTTGCAGAGGTAGAAGCTTGTATCAAGTATTCAGACCCTATAGAGCCAAAGCTTCATAATGAACAAGAAAAGGAGTTTCACTTAGAAATTCTGGAAAATCCTATAGATGAGTCATTAACTGGTTATGAGGAAACAAAGGATTTTGAGTTGGAAATGATCAAGTATCCAGATAGTTCAAAACCCCACCCTCCTCCCGAGGAATCCATCTCTGAAGAGAAGATCTTCGACAACTATGATGAACCTGAAATGATCAGTGAAGCAAATTCCTTGATAGTGCCAATTCCAGTTCCAGTTCCAATTTCTCAACCATCAGATGACTTAATAACAACTAATGGAAAATTGGAAGATAACTTCAATTTTTCAACTCCAGATCATTATGAGCAGTGGTAGTTTTCCATCATGACAGTCCAATGCAGATCTTCATTAAAGATTTACAAGGCTTACCAAACTTCAAAGTTTGGTTGAATAAAGAAAAACATATGTTTCTTGGGTGGTCCGATCCCAAGAAAAGGGCCAAGTTGATAAAACTTAGAAAAGGATCTTCAAAGATTCATCCCAGATAGGGATTATTCAGACATATGAGGCCTTGTTTCATCCATGACATGGTTTATTCAGGCAATTTCTACTTCATCCAGCCAGACAGGGGAAAGGTTAAAGCTACCAGTGAGTAGACAACTTTTCAAATGTCTTCTTCAATAAAGTTATTTGATGCCATGGGGCATCCTCTGTAATGTATATATAACCCTTTCCTCCTCATTTTAAATTTCATTTATGTTTGCTTCCTTCGTTTATACTTTATGAATAATAGTTCATGTTCATTTTTGCATTTACATATATAATAATTGTGAAAATTCAATTTACACTTGGTCTTCATATACATGCGTCGTTGATGTTGTTTTTGGTGAGATGTTTGTGATGCAGAGGCAGATTCTGGATTCTCGCATGCTCTCCCTTTTTATAAAAGGATCAAGCACACATCCCCATATGGAGCCTATGTTATCCACCAGTTTGCACAAGTTGTATTTCTTGAAGAGCCGCCAGAGAATGAGTAGGAAATGCTCATATATGTAGATTTCAGTGATTCATCGGGCCTTAAAAGGGCCCCCTTTTTCCGCATTTCCATTATTGTAATAAATGTCCTAAGTATGAGATATTGTAAAAGGATATTGGCCACACTTGATCTGGGAGTGGGCACATGCTCTGGAGTGTTTTTTTTTACTTGTTAATTATTTTTTCTACTTGCCTTAGTGAGCGATTAAATAATTTCTAAGTTTTTTCACTCAGAAAAAGACTTGCTCCAAAGCCGAAGTATGTGTTGACAAGCAGGTCTTGGCATGGAAAATCCAATGTCTAGTGTCAGAATGTATGTAATCTCATACTAGAACATAGTGTTCGAGTCATTTAGAAATTGTAGCTAAGTCTCATAGGTTTTTTTTAAGTTTTTAGTGAATTAATTAAATTCCTAAAAATATGGAATTTTTTAATTCAAAGTCAATAAATGTAAAAATATGGCATCAAACTTTGTCAGATGCCATGTTTGCAGTCGTTTTCCAGTTCAGAGTATGATGTAAACTCATATTTCCTATCTTTTGAGACTAAAAAGTGATTATTATCACTAAAATAGTCAATTTTACTCGAAAAAATACGGAAATGGGGTATTTAATTGGGTTTCCTAAATTTTAGGAAAGCTGGAAAACGTGTTTTAGACATAAATGTTTGTGTCTTTAGTCAACTCAAGGATAAATATGAGTCAACTATTGATGAGGTCGACCTACTTAGATGATTTGGAGTTAGGGAGGAGTTTCCAACTAAGAAACTCGACTCCCATCCTAAGTGGCACAAACCCTAACCCTAGCGCATCTATTTAGGGACCCACACCTCACTCTTACTCTCTCTCAGTTCACTCACTCACCACTCCCACTTACTCCTAGTTCACTCCCCTTCATCTACCTACGCTCTCACTTAACTACACACTACCTACCCTTCACTCCCATGCATTTCCTCTTCATCTAGTGCACCACTCCCTCATACCCATGCATTACCTACTCTAAAACCCTAACCCTAGCGCATGCATATGCCTAGGGATCTCCACCTCCATCTCTATATAAGAGAGGTCGACCTCTCTCATTAAGTTAGTGAACTCTTGGGTGAAGAGATGTTGTAATACCTTTTCAAGCATTGGAATAAAAGACTTTGGAGCATCATTGTGTTGTCTTGAGCAAATGTGTGGAGGATCTACTCCTATTATGGTTCTTAAATTTTGGTAAAAATCTCTTGCTAAAATTATTATTTATCTTTTGGAATGAGGTATTAGTAAAACTAGGTTGTATTGCTAATCCTTGTTTTGTTACAAATTAATCTTTGAGTGCATGTTATTATTGTTTTAATTACATGTTTTCTTAGGTTATATGTTGGATATTTTAACATTTCGCTTGCAAGGGTTTTGTCAAGTTTACAAGTTCTCTATCTTGGAGGAATAGAGGGTTCTTGATTGAACCCCTAACATCTTCAAGTGCAAATAAAGGAAGGATTCCCCTCTTCAAGCAACATTCTGACTCCATTGCCCAAATTCCCGGTTTCGATTTTCTTTTCCCCTTCTCTCTCAAAATTTATAAGAAAAATCTTCTTGTCCTTTGGTTTTCTGTTGCATGCAAGGTTTTAATTTGTCTTTAAAAGTTGAAATATTTTTTATATCAGTTGCATGCAGCCTTTAAAGTTAGATCTGAGTTTTGTTGAAAGAATATATATATTTGCCAAGATCTAGCTTAGTTTTGCTGCTTACTAGCCTTCAATTTCTAGAAAATGTTTTAGGCTTGTGATAGGCAAAAGTTTAAAGTGTTTTATAAATTATAAATCTGCAAGATAGGTTGTTGTTCTTTGCTGATTTTATATCATTCAAAAATATCCTAAGGAGGTTAGCTATTTAGCTATCACTCCTTAGTTAAATTATGTCCTTAGTATAGTTTAACTTTTTTTTTACATATTTTAGGGGTTGATCAAAGACACTCTTAAAGTGTTTTTGGTCACCTTTTGCATTTAATACCTTGTTCTTTTAGTGCAGATCTGACAGGTACAAGGAGAAATGTTGCTAAAATTTTGAAGTATAGCCCCTTCTAGGACCCTCCCAGTGCTCCCGGGAGCCTTGCATTTGATCATTTTTATCATAAAAGCTTTGTAAAACACTTGATATCTCCATATAAAGGTCAAGTGTTTCACTAAAATAAAAGTAATCTCATCTTGTAATAAGTTAGTGAGCCACAAAGCTCGCCTTTAGTTGTTTCCCCTACCCTTGGGGGGAAATTGGTGTTTTTTTTTGTTTTTTTTTGTTTTCTTTCTTTTTCGAGGTTGTTTCCCGCTTCGTTGAGTTATTTTAATTTCTCATGAATAAACAAGATTAAAACTTACTCACATCACTTAAATCAAAGTATTAAAAAACTTTTTCAAGTTTTAGGTTTGCTTTCTTTAGTTTCAATTTTGCAAGTATATTGGAATAAACCCCAGCTATTCAAATCTGAGTATGCAAGCCCACTATCATTCTTTAAGTGCTTTGGTGACCCATACAAGATTTGAATAATGCATGCTAGTTTAATTAGGACAATCTCTAAGTTGTGTTATTCATCTAAGACCCCTACCCTAGGTGGAGTGTGTTAAGTCAAGGGGAAACTTTGAGATCTAGGTTCTCTCCTCATTGGACCTATGGCACACCCGGTCGGTAAGTCTATAAGATTGGCGAATAACGAACGAAGAGGCCACATTCAATTTTTCACACAAAGAGTGGGGACCCCGAATTTAATCCCCAGTTCACGGTTTCAAAACCTCTTTTAATAACACCAAATCCCATAATTAAAACACTCAAGATAAAATTAACCCAACATTTTCATCACATCACACTTTATTGTTTTATGTTTGGCACTGGTCTTTAAATTTTATCTCTATATTGTTTAGTAAGCGCAAATGCTTGTCTTTATTTAATAATTCATAAAGCTCATGGTTGAGGATGCAGGCAGTATCCTTTTTTGGTTAAATATCATGTGGTGTTAAATTTGCCTTGTGATTAAAAGTTTTATTTCAAGAAATAAACTCCTAGAATAATTTTTTCTTTCTTACTTAGTTTAGAAAACCTTAGTTTTATTTTTATAGGGACTACCTCCCTTGGCTTTGCTAGGAGTTGTCCTAGATGGAGGAGTTGGGGATCAGGTGACAACACCTTCACTCGAGACTTGCCCCCAAGGACACACCAAGTGGATTGAAGGTTTCTTCCACGATAACCCAGGTGTGTATTAGAACGACAACAATTTTGGCGTCGTTGCCAGGGATAAACTTTTCTATTACCGGGACATGACTTTTGTTTTCTTTTTTGCTTTTTGCTTTGTTTGATGCTTCTGTTTTGTTTATAATAAACTTGATCATCTGGCGACTCCACTTCAAATTAAGGATTGTGAGTTGAAAGAGGATGGAGTCCTCATGTACATGGGAAAGGTATATGTGCCTAAATCTCAAGAGATGACAAATTTAGTGCTAAAAGAAATGCATAATGTTCCATATGCTAGACACCTTGGATATCAAAAGACAATTGCAACTATAAGAGGCCAATACATTTGGCTAGGCATGTAGAAATATGTGGTTGATTGTATAGCCAGATGTTTAGAGTGTCAAAAGGTAAAGGTTGAGCATAAACATCTAATAATTTTTGCCAGGTATGAATAAATATGTGGTTGATTATATAGCAAGATGTTTAAAGTATAAAAAATTAAAGGTTGAGCATAGACATCTAATTGGATTTCTACAACCATTTCCCATTCTTGAGTGGAAATGGGAAGTTGTTTCAATCGATTTCATTACCAAGCTTCCTAGAATAAATCTCAAAATAAAATAACAATTATTGACAAAAAATTGCATAACCTCCTACTCAATATATATCTATCAAAAGAGAATATTAACTACCTATGAGAACATCTATAATTAGGGCCTACTAACTAATTTTGGAAATATTAATAAAGAGGACCATTTTTACAATGAACGACTATTAACTAAATATTTAGTGGGCCTTATTCAAGGAAGGTGGTCTCATACTGATCCAGATTATTTTCGGCACGAAATGAGAGGGAGATATAATAAATAAATGTACAGAGATATCTTAGATATACAATAATATAACAAACATATATCATATATGCAACTGTAAACATAGATATGCAATGATACACAATTTCTATTACTGAGCGAAATGTACAAAACTATAGAAATATATAGTGAAAGACTCGCTAGAATGGTGGCAGCTTATCTCTGAGAAGAGATGTCATGACTACTCACATTCACAAGAATATGGATTAAAATGAGGCTATAAATTATTTTTTAACGCAAATAAAAATCCAAAACCCTAACCCCGGAATATGAAAATCCAAAGGTTTTGTGGACCCTATTTTGGGTTGTTTGGTGTATCAACTTGTCTGGGGCATAACTTTGGCATACGATCTTCATTTGGAGTGAACTATATCTCATTTGAAAGGCATAATCAAGGAGATTAGTTTTGAGGGATCAATTAGATTCTTTGTAAATCATTGAGGTCCCGAAAAAGCTTCATTTAGGCCCTCAAAATGGCCCCAGAAGTTTAGGAACTGAAAAAATGTTAAAAATAGTAAGTTGCCAGAAGGTTGTTTTGAGCCAGTTGGAATAGGTGGGTGGTCACAAATATCCACCTGGACCAATCCTCTCTCCTTAGGAAGAAATGGTATCCATTCTGTTGAGTGCTCGAGGGAGAGATAAAAGTGTCTGTTGAATCTGCATGTTGATGAATTGCTTGCCTTGTTGGAGAAGATGTGTTGCTTAGCTTGTTGAAGGCTATCATGAAATTGTGGCTGGAAGGGTTGGACCTTTTTAACTTGTATGGCTACATGATATGACTTTGTGTAGAAGGAATCCTTGTGCTTTTCTTCAATCTTGTCGACATGCTTCTGTTGGACATAAGGTGCTTGGACTGAGGCTACAGTGGTTGTGGTGTTCTTCTGTTCATATTTTGAACAAACTGTGAAGAAGCTAAATTTTGTAGTATGAGGTACTACCTTGTGACACTATTTAGGTGGGACAGTAGTTAGAAATACCTCTGGTATCCTATAGATATGGCCCCCCAGAGTAACAATGACACTACGGGGTCGAGACTCATAAATAACATGGCGCTTCCACATATATGGTTGGCCCAATGACTGTTTTGAGTGACATTCATCGGTGTTGTGCCAGGGGATTTTGTGGAAATCACACCATTTTCCAGTTTCCTTCTTCATCTTTTCATTACCCTTCTTTTCTTGTGGCTTGGATTGGTTTTCTGAAGGCTGGTTGTTAGGTTCATCTTTACCATACTTTGGTTGTTGTGGATTTGCAGGCCCAAACTCCCGCTTGTTCTAGTGCTTAAATTTATGCTTGATTTTAATAGCATATCGATAAGAAACACCAAGTGATGAGATGTCTATAAAATCCATTTCAGTTTGGATGTATCTGTGTAGAGCCCCACGATATTTTAGAACCAAATTTCACTCGAAGTCTTTGATACCCAACTTGGTGCGCAAGGTATGGAAGGTCTTGGTGAACTCTGGCACTGCTTGGACCCTCTCTTGACGTAGTGTGGTCCATATCATGTATTGGTTTTCATAGTTACCAACATGGTAATATTGTTCCTTGACCACATCCACAAAAAAATCCCAAGTGGGCTTGGTCCCATATATTCCAAACTCCTCTGTGGAAATTTTCTTCGAGTAAGTTTCCCACCAATGTTTGACATGGGGGAGAGCGTTATGGAGTGTGAAGGTGATATTTTCCTTGTTAGAGAAATTGTGAATAGAGAAATAACCTTCTAGCATATTTAACCACATTTCTAGGGCATCTGCATCTATCTGTCCTTCAAATACGAGAATATCAAAATTGACTTGTACATTGAAAGGCGAAGTGCCTCTAAAGTGGTCGCTTGATGAAGACACACATGTTTTTATCGACATGCGTTGAATAATGTGGGAAGAATTCTCCATCATTTCATCCCTTTTTCGCGTGAGAGCACACTCAAGCAACATATTAATAGAATCGTCTACTCTGTTGTTTTTCTTTTCTTCTGCCATGGAGAGTTTCTTGGGCATGCGAGTGCAATTGTCCTCAAGAGATACAAGCTCAATACACAACTTGCTATATGTTGAGCTCCAAATCTACCCAAGTAAATTAGAGTGCATTTATTATCAATCCGATGTTTGTAAGACTTAGAGGCATGTCCAAAGTATATGGATTTTAGAGATAGTTTTTATCTTTTATGGAGATAACCCAAAAACCTATCTAAGGCTGACAGTGCAAGAGACACTAAGCTTCTATTCAGAAGTCATCTTCATAGTCCTCATAACAGTAATCAACACTTGTTTTTCTAAATGGTAAAAACAGTAAGCATAAAACCTATTCTAAGGCTGAATGTGAAAGAGAAACTAAGCTTCTATTCAAAAGTCATCTTCATAGTCCTCATAACAGTAATCAACACTTGTTTTTCTGAAGAGTGAAAATAGTAAGCATTCAAGAGAAAGTTTAAGACCTATCAAATGTTGGAAGAACAAAACTCTTATTCAAGAGATGCATTCATTGTCTTCTTTCATTCATTCATTAACATCAAATCAAATAAAAATACGGAAAGCATAAAATAACTCAAAAGCATTCAAAACTATCTTAATGCTTGAAGTCTAACTGTACATTGAGTTCTCATTCAAGAATCCATTCACAATGATGAGTAAGTCTTGAAAACATTAATCATGTAACTGAACTATGAAATTCATTTACCTACAGCAAGATAAAACTCATCTACAGCAAACAAGATCTAAAACATGTACTTAAAAATAACACAAGGAAAGAGTGTACTAGTTGGCAATGGGGGCCCTCCACTGCTTCCCTGGTACACTTGGGTTAACTTCAGCTACGAAAGGACTCCAGTAGCATTCAAATCACCATAAGCATTCAAATGAACAAAAACACAGAGTTGATCTTCAAGAATGCAAATTCTCAAGTTTCTTCATTCATCCAAAGGTGTCTTACTAGCTTAAACTTAAGAGTATTTATACAAGAGTTTAAAAACCATAAATGCTAAAATGTCTCCTAAATATCATAAGTAGATCCACAATATCCTAGGAGGGTCGAATGCCTCCTCTAGATCCTCAAAACATGGTCA
>JASDQU011312937.1:26353-40356 GCA_032191745.1 Picea mariana
AGTGACCTCATATCATTTCCCTCTGGAAATGTGAAATTCCCCGGCTATCCTCATGACAGTCCGTGAGATCCCATAGAAATCTCAACTCCTTGCCCTCCTGGCAATTGGGAATTTCTGGGCTGCCCTCCTGGCAGTCCTTGAGATCTTTAGTTGATCCCAATTCTTCCTCACTATTGAGGCTTCTCCCAGTCTCTGGCTCACATACCTGAACCACTTCCTCATGTTCTTCGAGGTTTTCAGCATGCCTCAACCATCCTCTTAACAACCTACGCTGTCTTTTAGCCATCAACTCCTTGACTGGCCATTTTGCTTTCGTCTTCATGGGCCATTCATATAGCCATTGCGACTTTGCATTCTGCTGCATCTCAAATGCAAGTTCATCCATCCTTTCCCTCATCTCAACAATTTCTTCATTCCATTTATCTTTTCTCATCATCTCTGGGTCTTTCCTTCCAACACTTGTATAGCATTTAATAGCCATCTTACTGTTCCTATCTGCCCTCCTAGCAAACCTGCTGATGTCACTCTACACCTTGAGTGTCTCCAGCCTCTTCTATAGTCTTCCTGACTATCTCCTTGATTGTTGCCTACCTTCAAACAACCATCATAGAGTCTCCAACACTCTGTCTTCCTTTTTCTTCTCCCTCTGCTTGAAATATACAAACAGAGTTCTAGCTCTGATACCAAACTTGATGTGTATCAGAGTGCTCCTTCGCCTCCAACTTCCCTTGCCTGAAATCTATAGACAAGATTCAAGCTCTGATACCAAACTTGATGTGTATAAGAGTGCTCCTTCACCTCCAACTTCCCTTGCCTGAAATCTACAGACAAGATTCAAGATCTGATACGAAACTTGATGGCGCTACCCCTCGACCTACCTTAGCAGATCATGCACCTGACCTCTCGGTCTAAGGATCGTTCGATAGCTTTCCCCTGAGCCGAAGCGACTCTTTTAGATTCCCAACTAGAATCTCCTTCCAATCGATCCACAGGTCCTTTTCGAAAACTCCACCTGTGCGTACAGAACTAGGTGTGAGCTCTGCTTTTCCCCAAGCAACCACAACGCTATGACCAAGGGCCTAACCCAAAGTCCTTGTCGCAACCTCATGATCTCGCGAGTTCTTGAGTCGAAGCTCCCGACTCTTTCTTCCCAATCTTGCGATACCTGAAATCTCGAAATGGGTATGGCTCCTCCTTGTCAGTGCTCTTCGCGCGTGACCACCGGCTAGGCTAAGCGCTAGCTCCTGTTGCAACTTCACAACTTTGCAAGTCGAAGGGTTGAGCCTCTGTGCTCCTCCGATGCGAACCTCCAAGACTTGAAATTCAGTGAAGGTTGACCTTCCTTTCGCACTTCTCTCAACTCGCCACTTCGTGAGTTGTAGCGTCGAGCTCCCTTGCCCTTATTCCGCGAATCCCCGAGATGCGAGAATTCAATGGAGTGTTGACTCCTTTCTCCAGGTGACACGTGTCCACCTGTCAACCACGCGGGCCCCACCTTGTGGTTCTGCCACATGTTCCTTCATGCCTGGCTTTCGGAACTTCGTGACTTTTGATGTCGATAAGAGGTTCGCTCAACCTCCGAACCTTCGAAGGTATGATGTGCGATGAGGCTATGATCTGATGGTCCTCCCTCGACCTGGATCCAACGACTATCCTTGCACCTCGCGATTTCGCAACTTCGTGACTTGGAGCACCCAACCTTTGGGCTCTCACCTTGTGAACTTCCGACTTCGCGAAGCCTGCACTCAAACTTCTTCGGCACTTTCACTGATCCTTCGATCACTGTTACCTGTCCTCCTCAGATGGACATCTCAGATCTGATCTCACCTTTTCAGGACTTCTGATGTCGAGTGTCCCGACCTCTTGTCCTTAGGACTCCTGAACTCCCGAATGCCGAAATACCAATAAGCCCACGCCTTTCAGGACTTTCACTTTGCTTACGAGGGTTTAAACCTCAAGCTCCTCTTGACAGATCTGATGGTTGTTGGCTATTCTGAGTGAGATCCAACGGTTCAGAATCTCTTCATCTCTGCGCGCTCTTCCACTGCTCCCTGGACGTGAAATCTTCAACGGTCCAGATTCTTCGGGTGAATTCGATGGTAGTTGTGCTCCTCCTGAGCTTTGGCACTTTCTTCCCGGGCTTGGAATAATTCCAAATGTTCAAAGGCCTCGACCTTTGTTTCTTTTCCCTACGAGCTCTTCACCTTGGGTCTCGCCTGCGTTCTCAAAGACGCTACTCCTCCTGAGCTTATCATTTTGAATCCTCAAAAGGATTTTGCGACTTTCGCACCTCTGCAGAGTCTTCACGTACATAAAGGTGCTATCTCTTCTGAGCTTTTCTGAGACTCAGATTCCTAAGGAACTCGGTCCTTTTTCCTTCTCCCTCAGATGGATAATTTGGATTCCCTCCTGGCACTCTGTCTGCTCAAGCAACCTATTGCTGAGTGTTTCAGGGTGTTCAACAACCCTACGAAGATCCTTCAGTGGATTCTTCTTCAATCTCTGAACTCAAAGAGTTCTTCCTCTGTGCACTCCTCACACTAGCGCAATGCCCTCCTAGCAGAGCTTTACAGAACTCAAAGAGAGTTTCTGTCTGCAACTGTGTTTCGCCTACACAGCCTTTCCTTTTGAGGTATTCAACAACCTCAAAGACCTTCCCTGAGTTGATGATTTCAGCTACTGTGCCCGCCTAGCACGTCTTTGTTTGAATCTGCAGAGTTCAGAAGTGCTTCTGTGCACTGGTATTTAGAGACTGCAGTACTTTGTCACGCCCTCCTGGCATGAAACCACAAAGAACCCTCAAACCTAAAATCAAACAACTCCTGCAAAAGCACAATCACAACATACATTCACGCATATGAAGAACACATGAAAACATCTACACAACACAGAATCATGTAGGAAAGACTGTTATGGTTTGTATTAATAAAATGCCTGTTTACAAGGGTGTTCTGAGTGTGGACTGTGACAAAGTCTCGGCTCCTTCTCTTGCACACTCACTCTCTCTTGTGCATACTCCCCTCTTCTTTTTTTCAAAAACAGATACAATGATCTTTTTAGATGAGGGGGCTCTTAGAGCTCTTCCCTCCACACTCACCTACCCTATTCAATTACATTGAATGGGCTGTCTAGTCCACAATCAGATCTAGATCTCAGCCTTACAAATATTAAAGACCTACCTACTCTACATCCTGTGCACATAGCACGGCCTCATGACTCAATAGCCTAAAACATTTAATTACATTCATTCAAATTCAATTTGAAAACGAGGGCTGCGCCTCTCTTCAGCACACGATTTGAAACCGCTGACGTGGAGAGATGCTCCCGCATAAAAAACACTACAAGTATGATTAAAAAATGATCATGTTACAAGGACACGTAATTGACATCTTAATCACAAAAAATGACACTATTACTAATCAATACATCAACATTGCTTAAAAAAAAAAACAGACTTATATTTCAAAGAATACTAATACCAATACAGTTAAGTGTCAAAGTAGAAGTCATCTTGGGAATCACAATACAAGAAGTTCCTTCAAAGAACCCTATAAACACACAATCACTCGGAAGATTGATTTAAGGTGGTCAAACCCTCTTACAGTTTGACAATTCTAATCAATGCTTAGAAGATCATATAATCTTCTATTGTTAGCCACTACAATGACAAGAGCAAAGAACCATTTGACTACATCACAATCCAAACAATAAGTTTTTCCATAACTATGCTTCGAGGACAAAGCATTTTCTAAAAGGTAAAGAAATGTAATGTACACACACACACATATTTTCCACGAAAAAAAGTGTAATTCTATTCATCCGAAGAGAATCAAATTACATTTTGTAGGTGCCATAAGCACGACCCAATCATGGGTAGAGAGATCCGAAACAAAATCCCGAAGGGGGCACAAAAGTTGGTTGGAAAGCCACACAATAAAAATATTAAAACAAAAACTAGGGATAAAAACCCCAAATACGCTGGAAAAATCCAGGATCAAGAAATCCCGCCACAGAAATAACCCTAGAAAAGTAATCCCAACAAAACCCTAGTGACTGGATGGACTAGGTCAGAGTGGTATGAAAACCCTCACATCAACAGAACCAGACAACAACAACATCGATGAAGAACTCGACCAACAAAGCACTAGCGAAAGAGATGACCAGAAGCTGCACACCCTCCCAAAGGACCTCAAAGTGCCTCACCCCAACACTGCATGCCCAAAGATAGGACCTCAAAGCTCTGGCAAACCCCCACCAAAAAAGGAGGAAGAAAAACATCAAGAACCACCAAAAGGAGTCGGACTTGAGCATACATCAAACCCTGAACAAACTAAAGAGTGGAACCACAAGCCAATTAAGGAACAAGGCGAAAGATCCAAACACCAAAATCCAAACTCAGATCCACTCACCCACGAAGGTTAATCCACCACATGAAGAAAAAATACTCGAGCCGCAGCCATGAAGGGAAAGAAATGAGCCTAGCCGCCAGTCGAACCTGCAACATATCAGAGAGCGCAGATGATACAAGAGAGTCTACATAAAGAAAAGATACCCAACCCGCCACAAGGAAGACAACGGGAGGAAGAGACACCATGCGGATAACTGAGAAGAGCCGATCGAGAGATGGCGTCTGTGGCTGGTAGAAGAGATACACCGCGTCGAGAGCCAAGAAAAGGGAGCGGTCGTCTGTGGCTAGGGATTCCCCCAGCCGCAGAGCCGATCTCTCACCACACTTTGGATGATAGTTTTCAAAGAAAGCCACACACACACACACACACACACAAATCATCAATTAAATAAATAAATATTAATAGTAAATGAAAGGACACATCCTTTTGAAAATACATGACCTAACAAAAGGACATGTCCCATCAATCTCGTGACCATTCAATGTGTATATATACCATCATGAAGGTCATTGTGAAACACATCATTCATTCATGTTCTTATTCATTATTTATATATTTTCTATCCTTTATGGATTTCTGTTGATTGTCCTTCTTATGTTGGATGTTTTATAGTAAATGGACATTGTTTTCTTTTTCATAGGACCACTTCCTTGAATATAGGAAATGAACATTTTTTTGAAGAAAACGATGAATAAAATGAAAACAACTGCAAAATATGTACTTCTACTTTGAACAACATCTACTTCCTACCAAACATCCTCCAAAAATTGCAAATAGGCCTCACACGACTTTGAGATGAAAAGGGACATGATATAGAGGAACATTTGGACTTAACTTATATTTTGAAAAATATGAGAGTCATTTACGTAGCCTCAATGTTGGACTATGCATTTCATATTCCCCAACATCCTATTATTAAATGTGACTTATTTAATATTAAGGCATGAAAACTTAACTTATGAACATAACTTTATTATAACATAAAGTTTGTAAGTTAAATTCCTAAGATACAAAATATGATTATTATTAAGTATTTACTCCACTGAAAATATGTAGTATCCTTGAGTTGAAAATGGACACTACCATTGTAATATACTTGATAAAATCTCAACAACCATATAAATAGATCTCAATTGTAATAGAAATATGACACAAATAGATTCTCAAATACCAACATAGAGAGGAGACATTTGCATAGAATCCAAAAACTCCACGAAAAATAGATTATAATGTGCTTCAATACCAAAAGTACCCTTAAGTTTGGGTTCCACCATATAATTATCCTTAATAAATGACATATTCCATAACTTCCTTAATGCAAAGAGTCCATCTAATAAAAAAGCAAAAGGAAACATATGATGAGATTAAACTAATATTTATAGATGTACTTGGGCTCACTAGAGCCATGGACTCAAAGCAAGTGGCTAGAAACCACTACCCAAAACCACATGGAAAAAATGGGTCAGCAATATCTATATTTTGTTCTTATCCTAACTATCTAGGTATAAGCCTTTCCCACATAACATTACACTGGGATAGGAAGGCCTTATTTTCTTATAAATGGCCATTTGCAAGTATAATAAGACTTAGAGATATAGCTTTAATACGAGTCCAATTATATACATCTTATTTTCATGACAAAAATTTTTGTGTTTAGGGACCCAACATGCCTCCCCCCATGGAATGTTGTAACCTTGAAGCATAACATCAGATCAATTAGTATTATTTTCTTAGAGTTTCATTAACTGATGTTTTTGTAATCGTCTATCTATCATGTATAATTCTTATTGGAAAAGTGTTGGCGCTAAGCTAGGCAGTGTTGTTGTTTCAATACATGCATGCACACACACTAACCTTCATAACACTAGGGGGTTAAGACCCAGGGTTCATCCAGAGCATGTCCACAAAAACCCCTAAGCACCGACATATCAATCCTCGACCGAGGTCAATGAAGGTCTCACCCAAGATGTAGAGAGGATCAGAGAGACCATAAGGTCTTGTGTCGGGGATGGAGGATCAAACATAACTAACAAAATTGCATATAGCATTCATGTAACTCATATATGATAATCTAACAAGGACTAAGAATTAAACAGATGCATGCAAATGTGTTACTCATTCATCACAAACACAAAATAGAATAGAACTACAATATCTTTATTACTAAATGTATTCCATCAAATCAGAGACATACAATGTGCTAAATCACTGAGTTGCACAACATAATACTTGATCTCATTACTATAAAAACAATGGGAATAGACCAAAATGTGCCTTGCGCTAAATGTTAAGACTCAGACAAATACAAGACACATGAGACTTCTCCATACAACACAAGATTGGTATAGACAAACTCAAAGCTCTGGTACTGATGCTTTTTCTGAATTCACCATCCCCTTTTTCGAGCTGAGAGCTCTCTTTTATATCTTCTTCTCCTGAGGAGCGATGTCCTTCACTGTTCTGCTCCACTCACTTGTCTAATATAGTGGCCTCACACACTTCTAGTACGTACCAGGGCTCCACATAAGTTCTCTGCATCAGGGGAAATCTTAATTTCCCTGGCCAACTCATCTTCTAGTCGCCCCACGTCTTCATCTACTACTGGCAATGATCATTTCAAGAGATATCTCGATGATTCCTTTCTTGCTTCCGACGAGCTTCTTTTTGATTTTCGACACTATTGACAAAACTCAGACTGACGCGCCTTTGACCACCTTTAGACTTGGCATATTGCTCAACAAAAATTGGTTCAATGCGTGCACTATGGAATTCTTCCACGCATCTACTCAGGCGCTCACAAAACTACTAGATGAGCGCGCACAACTTTCATTTGTGCGCGCACGCAAAAAGGGACCCAAAACTTTGGGTGCCAACAAAAAGTTGCAAGAATCGTGGGTGCCATCAAAATATATAGAAGAATCTGATGTGGGTGTGACACGTGTACCAAAATTAGGAATTAGGGAATTCGAATCCTAGCCCTAATTCTTTTTTAATATTTATATATTTAAAATTTAATTTTGTATTGAAAAATGAAGTCTAAATTAAAGAATATCAACTATTTATCTTTCATATTCATATGGGCAACATGGAAAATTTTATGTATCCATACCTAACTTAAAGTGTAGAAATCTTGGCAAATCCTACTAGTTCTTAAAATGCCAACCATAAATGGTTTGGTGATATTTTTGTAAAAATTCAAATTTCAAAGGATTTTATATAGTTTGTATAAAACTTTGACGATTTTTAGAATAAAATGCTTTTATCCTATAGAATTTAGGCAAATCATTTTAGAAAAAAATGGAAATTGATGAATCATCTTTTGGAAAAAAAATGCAAAATTAACCCAGGGGTGAAATTTAGCCCCTAAAATTTTCCTTGATTGCCAACTTGGGAATGAGATTTATCAATAATACTTAGTAAATTTTAAACTATTAACATATTATTCAAATTCATACACCATGTTGGGTGCCAATTTTGACTCTCTTTACGATTCTAATCCATCCCGTTCATCTCCATTATTTGACTAAAAGCTCTTCTTTTTGCCCACTTCTATCTAACTAATGGCATAATGGGTATAGAAAGGTAATAAGTTGTCTTTTTGTGATAAACTCTTAGTTTTTATTGTAAATAGTATTAAAAGTTATTTCTGCAACAAATTGCCTACAATTAAGCTATTACAGGAATTAACCCTGTTATATGAGTTATTACATGAATTGAAGGTTAGCATACTTCCACTCACTCAAATGAATAATTTCCACTTGGAGGTGTTTCATTGACATCATGAGATGGTAAATTACCTATTTTTCCATCCTCATAGCATTCGACACCTAGTGGTCAATGCATGGTCAAATTGAGGAGATGGTTATAGGAATCAACTGCAAATCTGGAAGTTTGTTCACATAATCTAGAACTCAATGCCCATGAGCAAGGAATAATGCTCAACCTGTCAGAAAATCAAGGATACATCCAAAGGGATCGAGGAATTCCTATTCTACATACAAAATATGAGATCTGAACTATATATCCTGCAATTTGTAAGAAACAAAGTGTAATCTTCAGTTTTTGGGCAGTGATATTCATATGTGATTTCTGGAGTGATGAAGATGAATCCGAAGATTCCATGACATGGGTTTTGTGAAGAGTGAGCCTAATTATGCTATTCCCAAGTTGATTTTCCAAAGAATCCACAATTTGGGAGATCTGGTTGTTTTTTTAAAGATGAAATGCCCATATTTTGTATTGCGGCCATATTTGCAAAAACGCCCAACGCCAAATGAAACACTCAACTAGCATGAATGGATCCTAAGACAATTTTTAGAAATAATTACAATTGAGATCATTTATTTTGTAAATCAGATCCCCTGATTTGTATTCATGATTCTTTGTTCTAAGATCAACAATTGTAGTCATAATTGTTACAATTTAGATGACAATATGCTCTATAAAAGCACGCTAAACACACATATTAAGGGAGGAGGATCCTTAGTATCAAGGATATGATTTTGAGTTGGTTGTAACTCCCATTCTGTTCATTTGATTTATATCAAAAAAACAACTTACTCTTTTCCATATGACTTGAGTCTGAATGTGTGAGTGTTGATTCAAGTTTAATTCTATAGCATATTAACAACGAATACCCAGAGCAACAAGGGCCCACTGCGTAGGGTGTTACGAGGAAAATCTCTCTATGGCTAGGGGAAAACCACAACAGATGGAACAACACCCAAAAATCAACTCTAATATCAAATATGCTATATAAATGAAATTCTAACAAGAGAAGGCTAGGAGCCTACCTCGTCCAGACGTTCAAAGAAGACCACTGTTGAGCACACGCCCCAAAGCTTTATACCTGCAACTTGTCTTCAACAACCAAGATATGCAAGCATGTGGTGATGATATATCATGTTAGCATATAAATTAACATACATGACAAATATGCCCATGGAAAGCAATTCAAATATTTGCAAGATATCAATCGGACGAGAACATAGTATTTCTATTAATGTAATCAACAAAAGTACATAGGTGACAAACTTCTATAACGACACATATTGTAACTGAGAAACTAAGTCCCTCCAGCTGGGCCTCCACCACTTCAATCGTTCTCAAAGGAAATCTCACATGTAGGAGTCAATGAAGTTCTCCATCACAAAGTAGGAAGAGCTTGGGGGCTGAACACAAGAAGTTCAGACTTTCAAGGACAAAGGGATGCAGACTCAATATGAAGTGAAATTTATCTAGAGTGTCTTTGCTCTCAATGTTGAATTGTCGATTGTCTGAGGCTTGGATATGGCTCAATTTATAGCCTCCAAATGGAATTGAAGGGTCGAGTAAGAGCGTTTCCAATATATGGAAGGTCAAGGATCACAGATCATGTGACATGACATGGAAACCTGACATATTTTTTAAGTTTTGAGCACCAAACATGATGTACGCATGTTGTAGTGGAGCAACCTGCGTATACACGAGTTGTCTAACTGTTAGGTTGCATATGTGTACAAAAATATGTATTTTTAGTTCTAGAGTGAACAAAAAAGGGGACTTCAAGTTTGCAGAGGGAAATGGAAGGCCATCCAAGCAAGATGCATGGAGTGAGGCAAAAATTGCTATAACACACGATATTCGTTGACTATTTAGTTATAATTTTAATTTTAATTTATATATACAATTTTTGATATAGATTGTATTGTGATAGGTTAATTTATCATAATTCCTTGCAAATCATTTCTTTCCTCTACTTCTCATTAAGTTTAAAATCAGACAATGACTCATAACTTATGGGGACTCAATCGACTCTACACTATTTGACTAAAACATAGTACAAGTATAGATTTATACCTAGTTCTTGCATTTGAATTGTGGTTCAACCAATTTAAGGTTAAATATGTCCCTTTAGTCACGAGAATAACTCTCAATCCCCGAGTCAAATTCTGAACCTTCTTCCTTTAAGTTTGCAATAGATTTATTTTTTGTAGGAATATTAAGTGACTACCAATCTAGTTCCACATACATAGTGCCAATATCATAACTTTACTTACCCTAGATTTACAGATAAATGATTCATAATTTACTAACTAAACTACAACTAAAATACTCAACATTTTGGCGTCGTTGATGGGGAAGTGTCAAGGAATTGGTTTTGGCAATCACAAGTTTTCTATTGTTTTTAGTTGTAAGTTTCTTGATTTTTCTTTTTGCAAGATTTCTGATTTTCTTAGGTCCTTAGAATTTTTCTTGCATTTTGTTTGTTGCACCAACATTTATGATTTGGAGGAGGAGGAACGGTAAGATGAGAGGTAAGAAACTGCACATTCATTTTTAGTGAGTTTCTCCAAGTCCTCATCATCTTGGCACTTTAAGTGTGTTTCATTTTACACAAGTTTTTGATATTTTGCTTTAAGTTTATTTGATGTGGTGTGCTTGTTTTTTATTTCATTTATTTCTTTAAGATAGAGAAGTCTTTGTTTTGTAAATCCCCCCATACACTAATCCATTCATGAGCATGACCTCTAGAACAACTAGAAGAACTTAAGAATGCTCAGGAATTTGTTGAGCAAGGGATGATGTGTTTCTACAAGGATTTTCTCAAATCCTTGCACAAAGTTCATAGTCATCACTAGGGGAGATTCTGCATCTCATGTAGTTGAAGAACAAATGATCCATGAATAGTGTTAGAGTCAGAAGTCACTCCTGGATTGCGACAGGAGCAGAGCCCAACGCCCATCAGTTTTATGTCACGATAAGTTTAATGGATGATCAAATGGTTAGAGATCCAGGACATAATCACTCTAGCTCAATGACCAGGTCTGGTATGTAAAGAACAAAGGAGGTCTTGATCTAACTTCAGTTAGTGGGTCGATTGTAAAATGAGCAGGTGGAAGAATTGGTGAGAGGAGTGAGCAAAACTACCTCAGGCAAYAKGCCTTTGAGCAGTTTGGAGAAGAAAAACCCTAAATGCAAGATCCTCTTGGTTCAGAGTTTCGGGGAATTGAAGGGGTGACTTGACTAGATCCTCCAATTCCAAGTCATTCAGCGTTGAGAAAGTCAGAAGACCCATTAGAGACAACATAATTGTTACATTGATCCAACCTACATCATCCTATAACAGCTACAACTCGACTGGATCCTCCAATTCTGAGCTATTCTAATACAGTATAAACAAAGACATGGAAAGAAGCTGACATTCATAAGGCAAGAAGTCTCAGATGTTAATACATAACCAGAATAACCAGTGCTTCATTAAATCTTTTACAATCGGGAGACTTGCTCAACCATCGATACTAAACAAAATATAAAAACTGAGTACATATACTTAGAAAAATTCGCACAATAGAGGCGTGCTAGACTGTCAGGATGGGGCATCTCTTCAATCAAATCTGGCCTGCACTCCTCTGTCATACACCATCTTAACTCTTCATGGCTCATGCTAAGGGGTAGCTGAGCTCTTAAATGCCGAATTAGTGTGAGAAGACTTCCCTTGTGAGTCGAGGACATTGGCATGGCTTCTGTGGGAAAACCAGTACAGAGGACCATCTCAGGCAGACTTCCTGCCGGGACATCCATACCTTGCAATTAATGAGTGAGGCGAGGTTTCAACACCCCTCTCTCTTCTTCATTCACTCGTAGTAGGTATCAGGATTGAGATCAAGTTGAACTGGCACCTGGAGAACACAGTGATCCCTTTTGCAGCCAAACCTGGCGCTTCCTCCCTTTGCACAGTTCTTTCTATCGCCCCCAAGTGACTACGGGCTGTGACCCTATGCCTATCTTCAAAGGCACTTTCGACACTTCGCATCTTGCTGCTGGGAGGAGGTTGTTCCTCATGCTTCAAAGTTATGATAGGCAAAATGGCGACATGGCCTAATTGGACGCCACGCGTCCCTCTCTGATCTGACGACTGAGACTGCTCTGTGATACTGTGGGCCTGGTTCCTGGATGCTCTCGACACTTCGCGTCTCAGGGATGCGAAGGAGCTGCTCCCTATGCTTCGAAGTCACGATGGGTGAAAAGGCGAAGAGCCTAATTGCGCACCACGTGTCCATGCGGTATGGACGACTGAGATCACTTTCGACATTTTGGGACCCGCCTTGCCAAATGATAAATGTTAGCACCCCTTCTCCAGGCCTGTTCCTTTGTGACTAGGCGCCAAAACCATGGGCCCGACTCTGAGCGCTTTCAGCGCTTCGGGGTTCGGGGTTTCGAGATGTGAGATGACGAGGAACCTTTACCCTTCGAACTTTCAAATGTCGATATGCCGACGTGACTAGATCTTGCGCCACACGTCCCTAGATCAGACGGCTGAGATGATGTCGACGGCTTCACTATGAAAGTCCCAAAAGGCCCCACCCATGTCTCAGATCTTATGCCGCATGTCCTTCTGATGAACGGTCCCGATCCTCTCGGCAATACTGTGGGCCCGGGTCCTGGACGCCTTCGACACTTCACGTCTCGGGGATCCTAGTTACAAAGAAAAGCGTTTCAAGGTCGTGATGGGCGAAGTGGAGACATAGCCTAATCACGCACCACGCGTCCCTCTAGATGGATGGTCCTGATCATTTGATGAATGTAATATAAGCACTATCCATCGCGCTAATCGTGGTGCAACTCTGTTAACTGCGATTTCCTGTCGACCGTCGATCTGCTTCACTAATTGATGCTTGCCGTTGATTTCAGACTGCTCGCTCGCTTGATTTTAAACCTGAAATGGACTTCTCCTATGGGTTGTACTCGACGCTTAGGCTGCGACCTTGGACTAGAACACATTTGATGGGTTTTCACACCCCATTCCTTCGCATTCTACATCAAGGGTCTGAAATCGGGAAAAAACACCCCACTTGCAAGAATTGGTGCTAACATTAGGCTCCATGGGGGATAGAGTCATCCATGTGATGCTCTAAGAACTCATTTTGCAGCTTCAGTGCCTTTTGTTGGGCTATGGAGTCATTTACTAAGCCAAAAAATAAAAATGAAAATAAACAAAGAACCAAAAGGACAATATTTACAAACAAAGGAGCCGTCTAAGGCTCAAACAAAACACTTCTTTAGAAAATGCCCATTTACTGGGCTATTGAAAACCTCTTCACCCTCCAAATCCTGCAACTTGTACGTGTTGTTTGAGAAAACCTCAAATATTTTGAAGGGCCCGATCCATAGTGCGTCAAACTTGTTGTGTTTTCCCTTATCCTGTATGGGTGCATCCCACTTAAGCACCAAATCCCCGATCTCAAACTCTTTCTTCGTGACCTTCCTGTCAAAAGCCAGTTTGACCTTCTACTGATGGTCTTGAATCCTATCCATTACCTACTCTCTGTCCTGCTGGACTTCCACCAATTGATGAAATCTTCTGATCATGTCATCAGGCTCTTCTTGATAATCCTGGAAGAACTTTGCCACAGGAATGGCTAGCTGAGAAGGGAAAACAACTTCTGCTCCATAAACTAATTGGAAAGGGGAGATGCCTATAGATCTCTTTGTGGTCACTCGATCGGCCCATAGAGCGAATTTCAGCTTTGAATCCCAGGCCTTTTTGTTGTCCTCCAATAGTCTTTTGATAATCCTTATCAGGCTTTTGTTGGAGGACTCTGCTAAACCATT
>JASDQU011312939.1:7083-24828 GCA_032191745.1 Picea mariana
TAGACCCAAAAATTTTCAAATGAGAAATAGTTGGTTTTTTACAAAACCAGGCTTCATAAGGAGTATAATTTTTTACCATATTTGTATCACTTCTATTGAGGATAAATGTAGGTATATCAACTACATCTTCTCAATACATGTTTGAAAAACACATTTATTTCAACATAAATATGGTCATCTCTACAATTGTTTTGATTTTTCTCTCCTCTACTCCATTTTGTTGAGGATTATATGCAATAGTTAACTCCTTCTTGATTCCATGTAAGATGAAAATTTCTTTGAATTCATTGGAGGTGATTTCTTCACTTCAATCAAATCTCAATACTTTCAAATAGTATCTGGATTCCTTCTCAACAAGTACTTTAAATTTTGGAAAGAAACTGAAATCTTCAGACTTATCACTTAAGAAATATACCGAAGACATCCTTGAAAGATCATGTACAAAGAGAATAAAATAAATATTATTTCCAAGAGATAAAGTCTACACGAGGCCACAAATATCTACATGTACTAATGCCAAAGGTTCACGTGCTCTAAAATGATGAGTGGAAATCTATCTTTTTGTTGCTTCCCTATTGCACAACCTTCACACATCTTATTATCTAGCTCTATGAATGAAGGAAAGCCTCTTACCAATCTATTATTTTGCATGAAATAAAGAGATCCAAAATTAAGGTATCCAAACCTCATATGCCATAACCAAGGCTCATAAACTGAGGCCTTCCAACAAGATAAATTTTATTCCACACATAATAAAAACATTCTATTATATATCATAGGAACTTCGGAGACAAGGCCATTTTTGTCAAAAATATTACAAAACTTTCCTTAAAAAACAATCTTGTAGTTTTTAGAATTTAGCTTCCCTACGCTAATCAAGTTATGATTTAAACCGGGAACAAACAAAGTATCATGTATATCATAAAACTTCCATTCTTGACTTTTATGGAAAGGGTACTTTTTCTCTTTGTTGTGCAGGAATGTTAACAAAGCATCTAGACCCAAAAAATTTCAGATGACAAATAGTTGGTTTTTTACAAAACCAAGATTCATAAGGAGTAGAAATTTTTACCATCTTTGCATAACTTCTATTGAGGATACATGTAGGTGCATGGATTGCATCTTCCCAATACATGTTTGACAAACACATTTCTTTCAACATAAATCTGGCCATCTCTACAATTGCTCTTCTTTTTCTCTCCGCTCCTCCATTTTGTTGAGGAGCATATGCAATATTTAACTCCGTCTTGTTGCCATGTATGATGCAAAATTATTTGAATTCATTGGAGGTGAATTATTCACCTCGACTAGTTCTCAATAATTTCAAATAGTATTTGGATTCCTTCTCAACAATTACCTTAAATTTTGGAAAACAACTAAAATCTTGAGACTTCTCACTTAATAAATATATTGAAGACATCCTTGAAAAATCAAGTAGAAATAGAAGAAAATACATACTCTTTCCAAGAGATAAAGTCTACATGGGGCCACAAATATCTACATGTACTAAGGCCAAAGGCTCATGTTCTCTAAAATGATGAGTGGAAAGCTATCTCTTTGTTGCTTCCCTATTTCACAACCTTCACACATCTTATTATATGGCTCTATGAATGAAGGAAGGCCTCTTACCAAGCTATTATTTTGCATGAAATAAAGAGATCCAAAATTAATGTGTCCAAACCTTATGTGCCATAACAAAGGCTCATAAACTGACGCCTTCCAGCAAGATGAATTTTATTCCATACATACTAAAAACATCCTATTATATATCATAGGAACTTCTACGAAAATGCCATTTTTGTTAAAAAATCTTAAAAAAGAATCCTTTAAAAACAATCTTCTAGTTTTTAGAATTTAGCTACCCTATGCTAATCAATTTATTCTTTAAACTAGGAACAAACAAAGTATCATGTATATACATAATACTTTTATGGAAAGGGTACTTTTTCCCATTACTTCTTCCTCATTATCATTGACAAAATTTACTTTCCCCTTCACATTCTCATCTAACTTTACAAACAAAGTTTTATTTCCAGTCATGTGATTTGAGCACCCACTATCTAAATGCCATACAAAATCATCTTTGGCATCAAAACTGTTACATGTGAGAAACAAAGTTTGAGAGTCCTCATCTTCATCTTTATTAAAATTTTCTTGAGAGATGTCTATTTTCTTCTTAAAAGAACAACTTTCAAGGTGACCATCTTTATTACGATAGTTGTAATCAAAGTAACCTCTCTCAGGTTTGTTGCTTCTTCCTCTACCACGACCTCCTTTTCCTCTAGCTCTTCCATGGTCTCTATCCCCTCTACATGATGATGAAGAAAAATAAGAAGCATCATTCATGAGAGTAGAATAGTGTTTCCTTTTGTCGTCAACCTTCAACATTCTTTGGAAAGCGTGATCTAAAGGTTCCTCTTTCTTTTTTAACATGTCTTCATGTACTTGAAGGTTTCCAAAAATATCAACAAGGGTTAGCTGTGATGAATCCTTTGACTTCTTGATAGCAATAGTGACAGGATAACTTTTTCAACAATCCAAATTCACCATTAGCATAATTAACATTCACAATATTTTGTATTCTAGTAATAAAAGATTCAACACTTTCATTTATTTTCATAGTAAGATATTAAAAATATCTTCTTAGCATTTGGAGTTTGACAAATTTTACCTTTACAGATCCCTTGTAATCCTTCTCCAAGGTCTCCCAAGCATCATGATACATACTACACTCTACAATCTTTGGAAATATTGTGATGTCAAATCGAGTTTGAATCATGAACAAATCTTTGGCATCCTTTTTTCTGTTCTCCTTCATCTCTGTCTTTTGATCAACTGACTGTAAGAATCCTTATCACCTGGCATTGTGTATCATATATAAATAAGCATCCATAAATATTGTAAGATAATCAAAGCTTTGATCTTCTCTTCACACACCAATACTCATATTTTTCCCAAACCAAAGGAGGAATATGATATTGTACTACGTTTGAATTTGGGGTCATTTCTCCTTCTCCAAATAAAATAAAAATGTTTTAATCAACCTGCTATGATACCAAGTGATAAATATGAGCAAAAGTAGATTCAAATAACTATTAAAAATCACACCCAACCCTTTTAAGAAATTCCCCATTTTTATTTTTTTTAAATATTTCTCTGCACAACACTCTCTTTGATATAGATTCAAATAACTATTAAAAATCTGATGCAGGAGCATCGTAAGAAGCCAGCCAAGCAAGCTACGTAAAAGCGGGAGACAACTGGAAAAGCACCAACGCACATTTTGAAATGTTTTGAAAAATTAATGGATGGACATTTATGTAATAGCTAAGGGAAGCGTACTTATATTTATATCTAGATGTTATAAATAGATCTTGAGCGTTGCTATCATTTGTTGAATGCAGAGTCATTTATGAGTAATGAATGCAAGTAGGTAGATATGAATGTTAGATTAGACAATTTAGAAGCATAGGAGGGAAAACGAATATAGACACCCTCACCCTTGTATCATTGTATTATTATCATCATTTAGATTTGATAAGCTGTAGAGATGTAGAAGAGAGCTATAGAGAAGAACCCATGTACAGGAGCACTTTAGTTAATATATGAAGCTTTAACTCAACTTTCATGACGTTATGATGCTTACTGCTTACATTTGTTGAAAGGTATGTTTACAGTTGATTTGTTTCTCTGTTATGCATTTGTTTCAATGCTGCATTATGTGTATGATTTCATGGTGAATGCATCAAGTCTGAGAGAGGAGAAGAATGAATTTCAATTGTTTCTCTTCCTAAGAATTTCTCCAAGGAGTGCAGTGAACGTCCGCAAGGTGTGCGTTGACGAGGGTCTGAGTTTTATCCTAGAAAGCTCAGGAGAGATACCATTGTTCTCATACCAGCTGAAGTGCAGGTGAAGCACAGAGCCATGTAAGGTGTGCATAGGCTGGTTGAAATATTTGGATTTATCAACTAAGGTGAAGGTTGAAGGACCACTGTTGCAAGAGTGCACAGGATCGGAGACTCAAATAACCAGAGGTTATTTGAATATTTTCCACAAGGAGTACGAGAAGGGATCCTTTTGGGAAGCTTGAGTTTACAAGTGAAAGCTCAGGAAGGATAACACCTTTGAAGTGCTCAAAGGGATACGGAGATCGAAATCGACTCATAGAAGTCAAGTTCAGGAGGGAGAACACCGAGTCATTTGGACAAGGGCCATTGAGCAGTGAATCGAGCGGTCAGAATTCTCCATGGAGAATTTGCAAAATCGTGAGGACCATAGGATCTGGAGGAGCTGTAAGGTGGTTAGGAGTTGGATGAATCCTCCACCCTAACATCAAGAGTCAATGTGAACTGTTGGTTTTGGTCAGTTTGAGTGACATATCATTTCGGGGATTCGAGATTCGTAAGTTTGGAGTGCAGGCCAAAATCCTTGGTCACTCAAATTCCCGAATCGCGAAAAGGATTATCAGGTGTAAAATTTCAGAATTTCGGTAATTCGGGATTCGACATTTCGAAAATTTCGATGACAAGGAGCTAGGACCCTTTGCATTGAAAATCCTGAAGTCGCAAAATGCGGTGTCTCTTTGGAGTGGAATTTCGTCATTTCATTTTTTTGGAGTTCGGGAAGTAGATGAGGCAGTGACTTTGGAATCGAGAGTTTCAAACTCCCAGTTCACGAAATCCCAAAGAGGGAAAGGAAAAATTCCCAAAAAGGTTGAGGGACAATAGCCATTGGGTACCAATCGAGTTTTGGGGTTTTGGGACTCAAGAGGTAGAGTTGCATGGTCAACGCAAATCCCGAAATCACGAAAAGGGAAACGCCGAAAAGGTGGGTCCCAAGTCTCAGTCAGAAGGTATGTGCGACGAAAGTAAAAGGAGGGGACAAGCTTTGGTAAAAATCCCGAAAGGCCATCGATCTCGCATTCCATGGGACGTTGAGCCCATTTCGGCATTTCAACATTTCGAATTTCAGGGAATCATAAGGGAAAAGGAATGACTGTTGGTTGTTCGCTCAAAGTCACGAAAGACGAAACTTGTGGCCGAAAAGGTGGCATGTGCTTTTCGCATTGAAGGAGTCAACCTTCGTTGACATTTCACATTTCTGCATTTGCCAAGAGCTGTGGAAATACATCGGGACTCTCCAACTCCCGACACCCGAAGTCCTTTGTGGCTTAAACAAAGGGTTTAATCAACCCTTGGCGTGGTTTTAGTGAAGATCCTGAGCGGATCTTGTCCCAAGGGTAGGGGGTCTACGTCAAAGTGGTATCAGAGCCCGGAACAAGTTCTTTGCTTTCTGTAGCAAAGAGAAAAGATGAAATTTTACAACCATGCCACTAAGAAGAAGAGACAGGCCAATGCCTGATCTAGCAGTGGAAAGAGAAATCCATGAGTTACGTGCCATACTTGATGCTATGGAGACAACATAGAGGCACATAGTCGACCCTGGGGATATCAGTGAGGCTGAAAGTGAAAATGAAGCTGGAAACGAAGTAGAATAAGTTGTAGTCGAAGATGCTATAGATGAACGCCTATTCAGGGCTGTTGCAAGGATAGGTGCTAGGGAAAAAATGGACATTCCAGTGTACAAAGGCAACTTGGATGTTGAAGTTGATGTCAGTGAAAGAATACACTGAATAATTCTACAGGATAAACATTAGAGCACACTGAAGTTGATGTCAGTGAAAGAATACACTGAATAATTCTACAGGATAAACATTAGAGCACGTCATCAGGAAAGTGATGATGAAAAAGTTTCCAGGTACATGAATGGTCTATGGTATGACATTCAAGATGAGATGAGCATGATGACCATTCGAAGTGTGGAAGATGCTTATCAGATAGCTCTAAAATCTGAAGAGAAGCTGAGCCGAAAGCAAGGTCAAAGAGGCCGAGGTAGAAGTCAAGCCAGAGGCAAAACAATTCCCCAAGACAGAACTTAGAGACCTAAAGAAGAGGGAAAGAAACCTCAAACTCAACCTAAGAGAGGAAGCTCACAGGGAAGGCATTATGCTGATAGAAATACTTTTCCTCGAGCTAGAGGAAGAGGAAGAGGCAGAGGAGGTGAAGTGAAATGCTTTGTCTGTGGAAAATCAGACATAAATCCTATGAGTGTCCAGATAAGAAGAAAGATGGTGGTGAAACTCACATTGCCGAATCTCAAGGATGGAATGTTGAGGCAGAAGATGCTGAGGGCGGAAGATCTTTAATGATGAGGAAAGTTCTCTTGAAGCCAGAGAAGGAGGTAGAGAACCCAGCCCAAAGAAACAGTCTGTTTCGGACTGCTTGCAAAACTAAAGACATGGTATGCAAGGTCATAGTGGACCATGGTAGCACAAATAATCTCGTATCTACAGAGATGGTAGAAAATATGGAGCTGGAGACTTTTGTACATACAAGTCCATACAGATTTTCGTGGCTACAAAAAGGACATCAGGTAAATGTCACTAAACAATGTTTAGTTGAATTTAAAATAGGAGGATATAAGGATGAAATATTATGTGATGTCATTCCCATGGATGTTTGTCATCTATTGCTGGGTAGACCATGGAAATATGATAGAAATGTGGTTCATGATGGGAGAAAGAACACGTACACCCTGGAGAAAAATGGTAGGACTCACATGTTGCTGCCGATTAAGGATAAAGAGGTGAAAACATAAATGAGCAACACTGTACTTATCATGAGTGGGAAGGAACTTCTTTATGAGGATAAGAAGAAGGAAGACACCCAATTTATTGTGGTTAGGAAGCCCAAAATTGTTTTGACCAGTACGAGGATAGATGATTTACCAGAAGAAATCCAGGAGTTGTTGGGAGAGTTTGCTGATATAGTAGTGGACGAACTACCTTGTTCATTGCCACCTATCAAGAGTATAAGCCATCATATTGATATTATACCTGGAGCCAGTTTACTGAACAAAGCATCATATTGGTTGACGCCGCAGGAAAATGAAGAAGTTAAGAGATAGGTCCAAGACTTAATGGACAAAGGATTGATTCGAGAAAGCTTGAGTCCATGCGTTGTTCTGACAGTGGTTAGCCCAAAGAAAGACGGAGGCTGGAGAATGTGTATAGACTCAAGGGAAATCAATAAGATTACCATCAAATACAGATTTCCATTGCCAAGGATGGATGACTTGATGGATTTCTCGAGTGGAGCAAAGTTTTTTTCAAAGATTGATTTGAAAAGAGGGTATCATCAAATTCGAATGCGAGAAGGCGATGAATGGAAGACAACATTCAAGACGAATGAGGGGCTGTATGAATGGCTTGTCATGCTATTTGGCTTAACGAATGCGCCCAGTACTTTCATGAGGTTGATGAACGAAGTCTTGGAGGATTTCATAGGGAATTGTCATTGTATATCTTGATGATATATTGATTTTCAGCAAGATAGAAGCAGAACACTTAAAGCATCTAGTTGCAGTAATGAAGAGATTACAGAGGAGAAATTGCTGATTAATATGAAGAAATCGTCATTTATGAGGACAAAACTTATTTATTTGGGTTTTGTTATCTCTGCAAATAAATAAAAATGTATCCGAAAAAGATAAAGGTGATTAAGAATTGGCCATCGCCGAAGAGCGTGTTTGAAGTTCGAAGCATCCATGGTTTGGCTAGCTTCTACAGGAAATTCATCCAAAACTTTAGTGGAATTAACGTACCAATGATGGATACGATGAAGAAACGATAAAAATCTTTTCACTGGATAGAGGAAGCGGAGAAGATTTTCAATCTGTTGAAGAAGAAGATCACTGAGCAACCAATTCTGGTTTTGCTGGATTTTAGCAAGACATTCCAGGTCAGGTGTGACGTGAGTGGATTTGCAATTGGAGCAGTCTTAAGCCAAGACAACAGGATGGTCATTTCAGTGAAAAACTGAATGAAGTGAAGATTAAGTACTCCACATATGACAAGGAATTCTACGCAGTCATACAAGCACTGAAGAAATGGAGACATTATTTGGTTCCCAAGGAGTTTGTTTTGTACAACGATAATCACGCTTTGCAATTTGTGACTCGACGGGAGAAGTTGAACCAAAAACATGCTAAATGGGTTGAATACATGCAAAATTTTACTTTTTTGATTAAGCATATTTCTGGAACTGCTAACAAAGTTGTTGATGCTTTGAGCAGGAAATGTTTGCTTATGCCAGAATTCAGAGTCAAGACATTAGGTTTTGATAAACTCAAGGAAATGTACAAGGATGATCCAGACTTCAAAGAGGCATATGAGGCATCTGAGAATCCAATTCTCAGGGATAGAAGCCAAAGGACTGAATACATGATCCAGGATGGATTATTGTTTAAGGGAAATCAACTATGTATTCCAAAATGCTCCATGAGGGAGAATTTGCTTAAGGAAAAACACAGTGGAGGATTGGCCGAACATTTCGATCATGAAAAGACATTCTCAAAGTTGAATGGCTCATATTTTTGGCCAGGGATGAGGACAGATGTCAAGAAATTTGTGGACAGGTGCATAATTTTTCAGCACACGAAAGGAAAGAGGCAGAACACAGGATTATATCAACCATTGCCCATACCTGAAAGGCTATGGGACACAGTGAGAATGGATTTCATATTGGGACTACCAAGGACACAAAGAGGATGTGATTCGATCTTTGTGGTAGTTGAAAGATTTTCAAAGATGACACATTTCATACCATGCCATAAAACCAGTGACGCAACTCATATTGCGAACGTGTTTTTCAAGGAAGCTGTTAGACTTCACTGTTTGCCAAAGAGTATCGTGTCTGATCGGGATACCAAGTTCGTAGGGAATTTCTGGAGGACCTTATGGAAGAAGCTGGGGAAAAATTTGTCTTTTAGCTCAGTGTATCATCCTCAGACGGATGGACGTGTAGAGGTCGTAAACAGGAGCTTGGGAGATTTTCTAAGAAGCTTAGTGACTGAACACCACAGTCAATGGGATCACATTCTGCCACAGGCAGAATTCACTTATAATGATTCACTCAATAGAAGCATAGGGAAGAGTCCATTCCAGATTTTATATGGAATGCAGCCAAGGGGAGTTTCTGAATTGAAAGATTCGGAACAAAATGAATTCAGGGGTGCTAGTGCAAAGGACTTTGCAGAAGGAATGAAGGAGCTTCACAGCCCAATTAAGGAGCGATTGCAAAATTCAAGTCAAGAATACAAGAGGAGAGAAGATCAACACAGGTGAGAACTTCAATTTGAATTTGGTGATCTGATTCTTGTGCATATGAGGAAGGACGGGTTCCCAAGGGGAACGTATAATAAGTTAAAGATGAAAAAGATTGGACCATGCAAGGTCATAAGGAAATTTGGGGCAAGCACATATGAGATTGAATTACCCGATGGGGTCGGAATCTCTCCGATATTCAATGTTGTGGATTTGTACCCTTACAGAGCTGAAGAAGTGGGAGCAGAGGAGGAACATAAAGTAATTCAATGGACAAAACAAATGTTTGTAGCTGAAAAGCCACAAATGGAAGGCATAATTGACAAGAGGATTAGCAAAAAGACCAGGAGAAAAGAGTATTTTGAATACTTGGTCAAATGGAAAGGAAATCCAATTGAAGATGTCAGTTGGGAGGATGAAGCAAAAATTCATAGGCATGGACAGACCGTGCAAGAGCTCATGAACAGGAGTTCATGAAAATTTTCAAGTGAGGGAGTATGATGCAGGAGCATCGTAAGCAGCCAGCCAAGCAAGCAACGTAAAATCATGAGACAACTGGAAAATCACCAGCGCACATTTTGAAATGTTTTGAAAAATAAATGGATGGGCATTTATGTAATAGCTAAGGGAAGCATACTTATATTTATATCTAGATGTTGTAAGCAGATCTTGAGCGTTTCTCTCATCTGTCGAATGCGGAGGCATTTATGAGTAATGAATGCAAGTAAGTAGATATGAATGTTAGATTAGACAGTTTAGAAGCGTAGGAGGGAAAACGGATATAGACACCCTCACCCCTGTATCATTGTATTATTATCATCATTCAAATTTGATAAGCTGTAGAGTTGTAGCAGAGAGCTGTAGAGAAGAACCCATGTACAGGAGCACTTGAGTTAATATATGAAGCTTTGACTCAACTTTCATGGTGTTATGATGCTTACTGTTTACATTTGTTGAATGGTATGTTTATAGTTGATTTGTTTCTCTAATATGCATTTGTTTCAATGCTGCATTGTGTGTATGATTTCATGGTGAATGCATGAATTCTGAGAGAGGAGAAGAATGAGTTTCAATTGTTTCTCTTCCTGAGAATTCCTGTAAGGTGTTCAATGAACATCTGCAAGGTGTGCATTGACGAGGTTCTGAGTTTTATCTCAGAAAGCTCATGAGAGATACCGTTGTTCTCATACCAGCTGAAGTGCAGGTGAAGCACAGAGCTGTGCAAGGTGTGCGCAAGCTGGTTGAAATATTTGGATTTATCAACTAAGGTGAAGGTTGAAGGACCATTGTTGCAAGAGTGCACAGGATTGGAGACTCAAATAACCAGAGGTTATTTGAAGACTTCCCGCAAGGAGTGCGAGCAGGGATTCTTTTGGGAAGCTTGAGTTTACAAGTGAAAGATGAAGAGGGATAACACCTTTGAAGTGCTCAAAGGGAGACGGAGATTGAAATCGACTCATAGAAGTCAAGTTTAGGAGGGAGAACACCGAGTCGTTTGGACAGGGGTCATTGAGGAGTGAATCGGGCGGTCAAAATTCTCCGTGGAGAACTTGCGAAATCGCGAGGACCGTAGGATCCAGAGGAGCTATAAGGTGGCTAGGAGTTGGATGAATCCTTCACCTTGACATCAAGAGTCAACATGAACTATTGGTTGTGGTCAGTTTGAGCGACAGATCATTTCGGGGATTCAGGATTCGTAAGTTTGGAGTGCAGGCCAAAATCCTTGGTCACTCAAATTCCCGAATTGCGAAAAGGATTATCAGGTGTGAAATTTTGGGATTTCGGTAATTCGGGGTTTGGCATTTTGGAAATTTCGATGACAAGGAGCCGGGACCCTTTGCATTGAAAATCCTGAAGTCGTGAAATGCAGTGTGTCTTCGGAGTGGAATTTCGACATTTGGGTTTTTCGGAGTTCGGGAAGTAGAGGAGGCAGTGACTTTGGAATCGAGAGTTTCAAACTCCCAGTTCATGAAATCCCGTAAAAGAAAAGGAAAAATTCCTGAAAAGGTTGAGGGACAATAGCCGTTGGGTACCAATTGGGTTTCATGGTTTCGGGACTCAAGAGGTAGAGTTGCATGGTCAACGCAACTCCTGAAATCGTGAAAAGGGAAACATCGAAAAGGTGGGTCCCAAGTCTCAGTCAGAAGGTACGTGTGGTGGAAGTAAAAGGAGGGGACAACATTCGGTGAAAATCCCAAAAGGCCATTGATCTCGCATTCCATGGGATGTTGAGCCCATTTCGACATTTCGTCATTTCGGAGTTCGGGGAATCATAAGGGAAAAGGAATGACTGTTGGTTGTTCGCTGAAAGTCCCGAAAGCCGAAACTAGTGGCCGAAAAGGTGGCATGTGCTTTTTGCATTAAAGGAGTCAACCTTCGTTGACATTTCGCATTTCGGCATTTGCCAAGAGCTGTGGAAATACATCGAGACTCTCCAACTCCCGAAACCCAAAGTCCTTTGTGGCTTAAACAAAGGGTTTAATTAGCCCTTGGCATGGTTAAATAACGCCAAGAAACAACGTTGAGGACCCAATGTTGTAGTTGAGTAAGAAAAACATGCCAGGTTTCACTCAACTATGTGAACAGTCTATGAACATTCCACATTGCCTCTTATTGCTTTCACCACTCCTCGACAGACTCTGCACCATGTTTATTCTGGCTCTAATAGTTGCTTGTTCGATTTTGAATGAAAAGTTTTTTTTGCATGTAAATGTATGAATAAAGTACAATAGAGGTTTTGGAGAAACACACCCTAAATGAAATATACTTGCTTATGGCTATGGACTGGGGTCAAGTGAAGTAAACCATTACATAAATTTTAAGTTTAACTTGTTTCATGCAGATAAGTAAGTGGTTAAGGAGAATATACATATAAATGATTTTATGGATAGATTAGTGTTGATTTATGAAATGTAACATTATCACCATCATAAAATATAAAATTAATTTTATTATTAATATTATATTTAATTTTATTATTATTATTAAAATTGTTTTAGCATTACATTTAATATGTATTTCAATTTATTAAATTTATGTTAAAAATTTATAAGAAATTATATAAAAATATCCATTAATAAAAAAATTTTAAAAATTAAATTTGGAAATTTTAATAAAGTTATTTATTATTGAAAATAGGTTGACATAAAAATATTTTTATTTAAAATAGTGATCAATCTATTTATTTATGTAGATGATTAAGTCTTAGTTAAATAATTAAAAAATAGACAATGCAATTATCCTCATTTCTAAATATTTATAGAATAAGAGAAAAATAAGATATTATAAAGAGCTCATTAATCTTATCATGAAAATTAATAGTATTTTTCCTTAAAATATTATATAGAGGTTATCAATCCTATGATGAAGATCAAAACTATCTTTCTTTTATATTTAGAGTAAAGAAAAAAATCAACATTATTAAAATAATAATGAATTTTCACAAACTACACAATGTAATAATTAGACAATTCCTAAACAATTTAGAAATGAATTGAATTGGTTATATTTGTAACATTAAATTGGACAATTCCTAAACAATTTATGAATGAATGAATTGGTCGTATTTGTAATCTTAGAAGAGTGGAAGGTGAAAAGTGTTTATTTGTAACAATATTGATATTTCTAATATATTAACTCATCAAAAATATAAAGATTCAAGAAAGTTTCCCTCTAAACTTTTAGAACACAGAAATAAACTTTTATAGCAAAACAATTAATTCCTTATCATTTTTTTAAGGTATGATAAACCTAAATTAATCTTGATAAATAAATAGTAACAATTCAGAAATAAATATTTTATCATTACATTTAATATGCATTTTATGTTTTAATTTATTTTTTATAAATTAATCAAAATATATTAAAATTATATATTTTATTAGGATGATGATGATTAACGTGGACCTAAAAAGGGTAAGAAATTACTTCAACTTTAGTATGCTTCACTAAAAATGGATTAGTAAAATCAAAGACGCCTTATCTACTTTGTATATGGTTTGTTAAAAGATTGTTTCTATCCATGTTGTGTTAGCACTAGTTGTGTTACTTGATCTTGAGTTAGTACAACTAGATGTTAAAACTACTTTACATGGAGTTTTTTGGATAAGGGGATGTACATGGAACAACCATAACAATTAGTTCAAAATTGAAACAAAAGATTTGTTTGCAAACTCAAGAATCATTGTATGGCCTGAAGCATGCGAGGAAAATGGTACAACATGTTTGATTCCTTCATGGTGAATTTTTTTTTACATTGTGGTTATGGTATATTTATTATGTTGGCATTAAATGTTATGCTTGACACTTGTGGCAAGAGCAAGCATGTTTGAGATCAACAGGTTGACTCAGTTGTTAGGATGTTTTATATGAAGGATCTATGAGAAGCAAAATAAATCTTGGCATGGAAATACATAGAGACAAGAAATATGGTAAGCTTGGTTATCACAACAGAAGTATGTGGTCAAGATATTCAGGAAATTCCATATGAATAATGTGAAACCGGTAAAATCCCTTTGGATTTCCATTGTAAGTTTTCTTCAGGTTTATGTCCTAACTAATGAAGAAGAAAAGGGTTATATGTCTCAACTATTATATGCTAGTAGGAAGTTTGATGATTGCGATGGGAAATGGTCAACATTTCACATGAAGTTGGTATCGTTAGTAGACACATGGAAAAACCAAGTGAAGAGCATGGAAATGGTGCTTCAAACACATAAGAACAAGTATCACCTACAATGGTTGCACCGATTTAGTCTGTGGTTATGATTCATGAGATTTGGACAAGAGGAGACCTACCTCAGGTTATGTCTTGCAAGAATGCAATGATCTATTGGGTAAGTTTGGACAGGTACAGGATGTGGTGTTATGTGGTGGTCAAAGTGTTGTGCATTTGACTAAAGGTCCAACATATGAAAATGGAAAAGTGCATCAGTTTATTAGACAAGTTATTGATGGAGGAAAAATGGTCCATACTGGAGCGAATTATGCAGACATATTCACTTAACAGTATTGTTAGAGAAGTTGTGGAGCTGTGATGGTATTTGGATTCTCTTGCCTTGCAGAAAAGGTGATGAATTAATCCAGGCATGATATATCATGTAAATTGTTGTCAAGGTGGAGATTGTTGAAAACGTGCCAAACAATTTCCCATGCAGTTGCATGCACTAAATTTAGATCATGCGTGCATGCACTCTTCAGTGAACAGGTTGTAAATATGTGATCTATTTATTATCAGTTCATGTAACCATGTGATCTATTTATTATTAGTTCATGTAACTATGTGATAGATGTTATATATACGAACATACCCATAGAGGTGAATGTGTGATGTGTGAGAAAGACACAATACTGTGGAGTGTGGTGTGTGTGTAGAGAGGAGAGGATGGTTGTATGCCTGTGTTAGCTATTGTAATTCTCCCTTGAATAATAAGAATATCGATTATCATTTCCCTGTGGTTTTTTCCCGTGTTGGGTTTCCACATAAATCACCGTGTCAATTGTGCAATTGTTGTTCTCGGTTTAATCTTGGTTTTATTTTCTTTGCTATTAGAATCTTGTTACGTTTATGCTTCTGCTTCCTAACAATGTGTTGATACATTGAGTGCAAGTTCTCACCTTCCAAGCATTTATTGAGTGTTATCTTCTCTTGTTTTTACTATGTCATCACTTTAGAGAAGTCAATCCTAGACGAGATAAATATTTACGCTGAAAGGCGTATACCTATTGGTAATGGGCACAATTAATGACCTTTTAATCTAAAAGTCTAATCTGATGGCTAGCAATTGAAGATGCTGGCATATTCTTAGTAGTCCTCTCAAATCAATGAATGTGATTTACTGTCCATAACTTCCTTGCATTTACAAATGCATCAGTTAACCAATTTACCTTTTCACATTTACCTAATCATATTAAGAAATTACTGTAAGACTATAAAATTGACACGTTTAGATGATTAACCAGAAAAATTAGAGTGTTGGAGTATGAACATCCTGATGCCACGTTCAATATGTAAAGTTAAGTTATTTAATATAAAATGCCTATGGCGTTTCATATTATTATGACCATCTCAAACACTTAAGACCGTGGAAATTCAGGGGGTAGCTGTCGATTCGCTACCCGACCCATCATATCGTAATTGTGTTATCTATAGGAAGAGTCATTCCTTCTGATAGAGGAGATTATAACGTTTGTGATAGAGGTTAGGAGTACGAGTCTCGTAATCGGTAGCCAAATCCAGATCAGACCCGAGAAGCAGAGGCTGGCATATCTTTATCAATAGCAATGGTTTCAGTAGTGACGGGTCCAGAACAGGGTGGAGGAACATGTATCAACAACATCACCTGCAGAGTGGATATGGGGAGAAAAAAAACACACCGGTGTGTTGTGTTGCAACTATCAATATCAGAGTGAGCCATGGGAGCAGCAATAGAGTCAGTTTTTCCATATATAGATTCATTCGTTGATGAAGCTTATCAAAAGTAGATACTTACCTGCTCCAAGAGCTCATCTGTTGATTCAGAAACATATGCCTCAACAATAGTGGATTAGGGATGGATGAATTAGGGAAACCGCGTGTAGACTGTAGAAAGATGATTGAAGTTATCCAGCCATGCGCAACATTCAGTTTGTTGATGAGGTGTTTAAAAGAATGCAATTTTGCTCCCTAGTTCCCTCGAGATGATCCCCACAAATTTTCAAGCATTCACAAAATATTTGGAGCGAGTAACCCAAAAATTTGCAAGGGTTCATAGAATATTTGGATCGAGTAACATCAACAAATTGCTGCAGGAAAAATCTAAAACTCATGTAGGGCTCAACAAATTGTTGTAGGTAAAATCTAAAACTCATGTAGGGCTCTTCTAGAGTTTGAATTTCAATTGATAAGGGATGTGATGATCGGGTGTTGATTTATATTATTTTTCATCTTTATTGGAAACAAATCTTCCTATCAATAAAAATGTATGGAGTATTCTCTCTCCTCACGAAGGTATCCGAACGTTATATATTCTAAAGAATGGCGGTTCTCCTAGGTGTTTTTTAACTACGCAAAAGTTTTACCTACTGTAAGCCTTTCGGCGTTCACCAGTCGTGAGTTAGCGGCCGTGCTAGTTATCCTCACCTATCCTATACAATCATAAGACCTAGTTTGACAACATAAGAAAGATCTTCTTACATTAGAAATATTATCCTAGAAGAGTAAAAACAAAACTATTAAAATGATAATGGACATCTTGCTTGTTCGATTGCCCCTACTCCCCCCTATTCCCCTTATAGAGTGGGACTTTCCTTAGGTGTTAATTTGAGCATCAACACAACTCTACTATAATGTCCAACTTTGGATGATGAGCATAAATTCATATGCTCATGAAATAAAAAATAAGTTGTCTTTTCAGTATATATCTAAATATTGAAGTTATAAATATTTCCTAGTAGTGCATTCTTTGCAATGAAATGTTTTTTTAGCATTGTTGACTCTAATGACCTTGACATAATTTACATTAGTGGATGTTTTAAACGTGGATTTGAGTCAGAAATTATCCATTTTGGGTGAGTTGGACTACACCGAGTCAACAATTATCGATTTTGTTTATCCTACCAAGAGATGCAAAATCCATTCCTTCTTCATTCTATATTGTGTATACTTTCTAGTGCTACCTGTATTTCCATACTTACCACCACTTTTTCTTGGCAATTATCCATTTTGTTTATCCTACCAAGAACTGCAAAATCCATTCCTTCTTCATTCTATATTGTATTGTAGTTGAATATATCTGTATACTTTCTAGTGCTACCTGTATTTCCATAGTTACCACCACTTTTTCATGGCAATTATCCATTTTGTTTATCCTACCAAGAACTGCAAAATCCATTCCTTCTTCATTCTATATTGTATTGTAGTTGAATATATATGTATACTTTCTAGTGCTACCTGTATTTCCATACTTACTACCACTTTTTCTTGGCATTAGCTAAGTATATTGAGGAGTTTGTGCTCATCTACGAATTAAATAGGAATTTTGCTAAATGAAAACTTGGATTATGAAAATCTCTTTTTAAAATTTTGAATACCTTTTAACATTGTTAAATCATCTAAATTAAAAAAATAATAATAAATAAAAAAGATAATTTTATTAAATTAGAAAAAATAGATAAATAAAAAAATATAACTTTATTGTTAAAAATGTTGCTATCAAAAACTAATTAATAATAATAAATAAAAAGATAATACTTGTGAAAAGTAACTCTAGTTGTTAAGACTGACGTAGTGATAGGTGTTTACAAACTTTTTGTATAAAAATTAAAGGTTATAGTGACAATTCTACCCAAAAAATAATTCCGTTAAAAATAATTCCGTGAAAAATAAGATCTAAAATATAGATTTATATTACAATGTTCTTAATGAAAAATAAAAAACTATAAGAAACGCATTCATAAAAGAACACGGCACCATAGAATTTTAATAAATTATTAAATAAATAAGTGAAAAAGATCTTGGATGTCTTTTAAAGATTTCATTCAACAAGTATACAAAATTAACATGGTAATTATGAATGAAAAATATTATATTTTTATATTATATT
>JASDQU011312940.1:5274-16835 GCA_032191745.1 Picea mariana
TGCCATTGATGACAAAAGGGGAGAGATTTATCAGATGTAGAGGAGAAAGGCATGGCTCCAGGGGGAGTAGATTTCAGATACATAGGACATAGGCATGGTTCCAGGGGGAGCATGAGTTATATGATTCTAGTATTGCATTAGAGTGTTGCCATCAATGCCAAAGGGGGAAATTGTTGATTAAGGTTGGTTGTCATTGATGTCAACACTTGAAAAAAGCCCAGTAGCAGAAAGGTTTGGGTAAATGGACCCAAGATTGTTGATGTAAATATGACTCATTATTGTCTTGTCATGGTTGATAAGAAGTACATATGGATGAACTCCAAAATGGTCCCCTTATGGTGAAATCCCTCATGGGAAGACGCTTTGCGGATTGAGTTATCCTAGAAGTATGGTTAGAGAACCCATGCTTAATTATGGAATAATGAGATGAAGGACAGTGAATTTGTCAGTGAAACTATCCTATATAGATAGTGCTTGTCATGCCATTTCCGGTGGTATGTGGAACGTCACATAACTCCTCACGGTTAGAGAGTTATGACCTTATGAAGTTGGAGAACCCCTCATGAGTCTTATAGAAGCCACCAAGGGTCAAAGTGCTTTGCAATATATATATTTTTTTAAATGAAGAAGCCCTAATATAAGGAAAGTGTGAGGCTACATGATGATATAAATAAGAGGCAAAGCTCACTCATTAAAGACACACTTGTACATATTGTATATCTATTTTCTTATGTAAAGCTTCTTGTAAATACTTGTGGATACATCTGAAGTGGCGAATGTTTGAGGTAGCACGAAGGGTTGGCGACGAAATTCTTGGAATTACAGCAAAACCCTATTTTCTGAGGTGTACGTGGGCCGTCTGTGTACAAGGTGTGTACATGATGAGTTATACGTAGACTGTCTATGTACAAGGTGCATACATGCTGAGTTATACGCGGGATGTCAATGTATTAGGGTGCGTACATGTTGGTAAATCCATGGAAACTTGAAGAGATGAAGATGCAGAGGTTCTAGATATTGATATCAAGATCCCAGGAACATCTAAAGTGCTTAGATACATCAGATCCATCCATTGGTTCAAAATGTATGTCTTATTTCTATGAATAGTTGGATTTTGATGTATGCATGAGGAACGACAATGGAGATTTGAGGATTATCCCTAGAAAGACTAGTGGCTACATGTGATCTTCTGCATAAGTCAGATCTACATAATTACAGTGTTGGTATGTTCATCATTGATACTTCTCGTGAGGCACATCTTATATTTCTTGGCATATGGCTAAGGGTTTTTATGGTACATGGTTGGGAGCTTGTACTTGTGTAGTAGTTGATGTATTGAGAGATTGAATATCAGAAAGGGGTTGATGACTAAGATCATGTGAGTGATATTATACTTGTTCATGATTACACATACCTATATGACACATGACTAGAGAGAGACATACTTGCCTTGAGTAAAGGTTATATATGAGGATCCATGCACATGGTACAATTATAGTCTGGATACAGTGACAGGTTACAGATCTATGTGAAAGAAGTTACAGAAGGTCAGAAGTTTTCAAGAAAAGGAAACCCTAGTTTTCAGAAGGCATATGCAGGCTGCATAACAGTTTGGTAGCGTACATACACGGGCTACATAACATATAGGGTGCACACATACCCGGGCTGCAACACTATAGGTCGCGTATCTGTTGTAATTTTTGTAGATACATGTTCAGTTCAGGTATAGATTGATTATAGGGCAGTTGTATAGATTGGATACAGGTCAGTGGTACATGTTGATGCAATTGTACATCAGTGACAGGTTGACAGTGTTTCCATCATTCTACTTCTATTTCAGGGTGGTTAGACGGGGCAAGGACAATTGGTTGTAGCCACCTTCTAGTTATTGATGGAGAACATAGGGGGTTGTAGCCTCCTTCTTGTTGTATCTAGAGAATTGGGGATTTGGAGCTTCCCTCGGGTTGTAGCTTGAGAAACTAGGGGGTTGGAGCCTCCTTCCTGTTGCAGTTGGAAAACAAATGAAGTTGGTGCTTCCAATGAATGTAATTCTTCAATACATATAAGAAAAAACATTCTGTGGTTTTCTCTCGATTTGGGTTTTCATGTAAAACACTGGTGTACTGTGTATGTGTGTGATTGCTCATTTCTTATTGCTCATTATTGGATAATAATTCTACATTGATATAAAAATTGGATTATTTGGAGAAAAAAGATTATAATTATGCTATTACTGATTCACCCCCCCTCTCAGTAATCCAACAATTGGTATTAGAGTAGGTTCCTTCAAAAATCAGTTTAACCACTGAAAGGTAGATCATGGAAAGTACCAACTTGTATAAAAATATAATACCACAGTTTCATGGACAAAAGTATGCTTTTTGGAGCATAAGGATGAAGTCATATATACAGGCACAGGGATTTCAAGTTTGACAATCAATTGTAGATGGATACACAACACCAAGAGTTCCACCAACATATGACAAAGTAGTGAAACTCGGTGAGAATAATTCCAAAGCTACAAATGCACTTTTGAATGGTCTCAGTGATACAGTATTCACCAAAGTTGCACATTGTAAATCCACTAAAGAGATTTGGGACAAGCTTCGAAATATTTATGAAGGAGATACAAAAGTCAAAGAAGAAAAGATTCAAACTTATAGAGGTCAGTTCGAATAACTAAAAATGAAGGAAGATGAGAATATTCCAGCCTACTTCTTACGAGTCGATGAAACAGTGAATGCAATCATTGGATTGGATGAAGAAATCAAAGAATCTGTAATTGTTCAAAAGGTACTAAGATATCTTCCTATGAGATTCAACCCTAATATATCATCACTAGAAGAAAGATTAGATCTAAACTCAATAAGCATGGATGAACTGCATGGAATCTTCACAACATATGAAATGGGAACTAAACAGAAAAATCCAGATGTAAAAGAAGTAGTCTTCAAAGCATCCAAAAGATCAAAGCAAAAGAAAAAGGAACAAGAAGAATATAGCAGCAGCAACGACGTCTCAAAAGATGATGAAGAAGTGGCCAACTTCGTCAAAAGACTGAATAAGGGAACCAACGGTAAGTATAGAGGTAAACTTCTTTTAATTTGTTTTAATTGTGATGGTATTAGTCATTTTGCTAATAAATGTCCTCATAAGAAAAGAGAAATGATGAAGGTTACTCAAAAGGCAAACACATATATAAAGGCAAAATAACTACAAAGAAAGATTTCAAGAAAAGCTTATGCATCAAAGAAGACATCTCATCATCAGATGAAGATGAAATCAGTGACAGTGAGATAGGAAGAGTTCTATTCATGGCAGTAAAAGATTCTGACAAAGAAGACTCCGAAGAAGAATATGAAGAAGCCGAAAAAGGATATGAAGAAGTCAAAGACAAAATTGAAGAGGAAGAAGTTGACTATCGAGAAGAATTAATGTGTGCCATAGAAGTTATCAGAAGAGAAAAGAATAAAAACAAGAAACTACAAGCAGAATAGACAAGAAAAATGACACTTGAGAACTAGAACAAATGATCACAAAATTGAAGGTTCAAATAGAAGAAGATAAAATAATTGGAAAATCACTCAAAGAACAACTAGAAGAAAAGGACAAGATCATTGAAAACTTGGAAGCAGAGTTTGTCACACTAAGAAATGATATTCAAAAGAAAAATATGTAGAATAGCTCAAAAGTTCTGGATGACATTATCAACAGTAAAAAATCTCATCTTGACAAGTCTGGAGTTGGATACAATCAGACAGAAAAGGGATAAATATCCAAAACAACAAAGCAAGAAACAAATCCAAAAATCTATGCAGAAACAATCAAAGGGGATAAGAAGGTATACAAGGAAGATTACAGGGACACTCCTCCACCGAGAAGGTTCAGATTTCAGAATCTACAACAGACGGATAGGCCTCAAGAAGAAGAAGGATTCATAAGAGCTCCTCCTTTTAGAATATCTTCAACTCCCAGGTATCAAACTATATTTATTGGTTTATGTTATGCATGTAATAATTTTGGACATAAAGCTGTGAATTGCAGAACTAACAATAGGAACAATAACAACTTTGAGAGTCATATACAAAGGGGTTATTCAAGAAGACCCAGTGAAACACAAAGAATAAGTTACAACAGGTTTGAATATTTGAGCACTGAAGTGGAATGTTACAAATGTAACAATTTTGGACACGTGGCCAATGATTGCAGAATGACAGTCCCTCCTAAAGAACCTCAACAGAATAACAACAGTCACAGACAAGAACCTCAGAAAATGACATGTATAAAAAAGAAAGATCAGTATAGCAACAAAGAATGCACATTCGCTCTACAAGCTAAGCAAAAGAAACGCGGTTGGTATTGTTATCTCCTAAAATAAACCAGTCAATTCATTAAGTTTTAGGAGTGATAGCATAGTCATGAATAAATTTCATTATTAAATTTTTAGGGCTCATTTTAATGAGTTCCAGCTTGTAAATAAAGTTTGAAAAACATGTGATTTGTTTTTTCCTTCAAAAAAATCAAAACTCAGGTTTCGGTGGCTAATTCCTTTTTCAAAAGGGCTTCTAAGCCACCGAAAGTGCAGAAAAGTCTGTTTTTACTATGCTGAGTCATCATTTTCAAATGATGATTCTGAGCGACTGGAGAATCATTTTGAGAAACGGGTGGAGGTTTTTGTTTCTAACATGTCAAATAACAATAACCTCTCTCATTTTTCCTACAGGTGTCATATATTGGGAGAATCGAATTCATCTCTGAGCCCTAATTTTCGGATCTCAGAATTTCCCTGTTTGACACATGTTTTTGAAAAGCAGATCCCGGGAAAATGAAAACGAATATCAAAGAATTGAGAGAGTTTTTTTCTCACAACAAAACAATATACAAAATCCTCTTCCAGTTTGTACCCAACTATTTTTATTTGAGAGATATAGGTCAATATTAAAGAAACATATTTCTGTCTTTTCCTAGCCACCAAAAACACAGAATAGGGCAACAAGCTACTATTTTTGCACAGATCTGAGTTTCCTTGATCTGAATGCCATGAGGACGGTTTATAATGATAGATAATAATTAATGGCATCACTATTGGGTTTCTGTTCCAGTTTTAAAAGGTGCCAGCAAGAGGAGAAGATTGAGTTTTCTACCTTATTGTGGAAAAAAACTGTCTTTTTGGCAAAGATGACAAATTCGAATTAGCTATTAGCCTATGGAGATCTACTACAGCTGTTGAAGACTTTGAATGCCAACAAGACTATTAGGATAATATATTGACCAAGTAAATAAGATCTTTTCCTATTTTCTTGAATCTGTTTTGAATGTCTATTTTGAGTAAATTTGATCTAGTTTTCCAGGAGCTGGAAACTGTTTGTAAAGGCTATAAAGCTAAGAACATTTGATAAACACAAGGTTCAACTTTGATTTCTTCTATTCTGCTACTGTAATAGAGACTTTTTATTAATATATGAAACTTGCAAGCTTCTTTCATTGGTGTTATCAGGCCTCTTATTTCTTATTTTTTTTTACTTATGAGTTGAATGCAATTCTTTGTCTATGCTTATTTAATCCATAGGTGACCGTCATCTCACCATCTGATTGTTAAGCAAAGGAACATAAGTGGTTATGCTAGTTTCTAGACCCATCATGCTTATTGTTTTATATATGTGTGATCTGGTTAAATGATTAGTTTATATTCTATTTGATACACAACCTGTCTGATTGCATCTCTTGAGAGCCTTGTATTGTTTGATATCCCTAGACAATCTTGAATACACAATCCAGTTAGTTAGATATTCATCTTGATCCAACCCCACACCCATTATTGAGTGAATCATTACAAGAACAATTAAGTTACGAGGCATCTCTGAGATACAATCTAGGAGAGTTTCCTGGAGTGATAACAAATTGGCGTCGTTTCTAGGGAGAGGAGATTGAAGCTAAGCTTCCTTGGGACACAACATAGATCCAACTTTGATGATAGACAAATCCTGGACATTTTATTGGTTGAAATTTTCTATCTGGTGACTCCATTGAATAACTGTGGCGCCGAGAAAGGCTCATACCAGAGAAAAACTAAGAGAGACCACCAACAACACCTGTTGCAGATCCAAAGACGATCATTAGAAGAGGAAGAGTTCTACAAAGGCAAACTTCCAGAGCAGCAAACACATCTAGATCAGGTATTTCAAGAGGTACTGCTTCTTTATCTATACCTAGAACACCTTCCATTAAGTCTACTTCTGTTGCATATTCTTCTTCTTAGAAATTTGTAGTTCAATCAGAAAATTTGAAAGGTGATAAGCCTTCCATAAATTTTGTTGTCACAAATCATTTTCCTGAGAATTTTTCTGTACATAATATAGGGAAAGAGGTTGTACAATCTACCTCGGAAGAGGACTTCTCCTCTTCTCTGAACTCTTTGCAAACAAAACTAGAAAAATTATACTCTTATATCCATTTCATTTTTCCTGTAGTAGAGTCTATCCTCCAAGACTTGTTTGTAAAAGGAGAAGAAATCTAGCCCTGCTGCTAGGGTAGTTTTACAAAGCCTCCTATTTCCCTGATCCATCTACGTTTAATAAGACTCCACTGGGGAAGATTCGGTTGACAGAAGATGAAAAGGCTGAATTTTAGATCCAGGTATCAGTTCATTAGTCTACTTCATGAACTGTTGTATTTCTTTGTCATCTCTTTCATGCTTTTCCCTTCACATGTAAAGAGAATCATTTTCTGTTTTGTATATTCAGAAAATCATCATCCTTCTTGTATATATCTGTCTTTAGAAGAAGAAGATCTACATACTGCTCATATTGTAGATGTTGATTCAATACCTATACCTCAGCCCGCTCATAAAGATGATCATTGTATTCAAATCTCCCTTGAATCTGATCAACCATGTAACCATACAGAGGTCGGAACTGATTCAAACTCTGTCCATAACTCATCACCTTGTGGAATTACTGTTGAACCTCATCATCAACATGTTAGCTCTCATAAGCAGCCTACTTCTTTTCAAATTAAGATCAGGATGAAGATGTTCAAACCCTTAAGGCTTCCCTATCTCCTTAATCATCTCCCTCTTGACTGTTATGAATATCTTCCTCGGTTTTCTTAAGAGAATCAAGATTCAACTGTAAAGCACCTGGAATTCTTTGAAGATTTTGTTGATCGTTTTTAGATTATTCATGAAGATGTGATCATGATATTTTTCTCCAAGTCTTTGATCAGAGATGCTGCAACATGGTTTAAAGGTCTGGGATCTAATTCTATTGGCTCTTGGATCGAGTTATCAAATTCCTTTTTGAAGCATTGGGGTGAGAAAAAATCTCTTGATTTGTATCTTGTTGACTTTATGCTTTGAAGAGAGAGGAAAATGAAGCTTTGTCTGTTTTCAATCGAAGGTTTTTCAGCAGCTATCATGACATGCCTTTGGAGATCCGGCCTACAGAGACAACTGCCATGATATATTATGTTATGAGTTTGCATTCATAACTTTCCCTTCTTTTGCTAGAACGAAGGTCTTCATCTCTAAGGAGTTTGTTTGAAGATGCCCAACAGGTGGAGGAGAACATTCATGCTTCCAGAAGTATCTGAGAGCAGGCTAACTTTGAAGACCTGTATGCACAAGTGAAAAAACACTGTCAGTACATTTCAGATTCAGAGCAAAAAAGCAGTTAGTATGAAACAAATATGGAACAACAGCCCGAAAGTGAGTATATTTCAGATTCAGAATCAAATTCTTTAGTATATGCAGAGTATTCTAGCGACATGTATACATGTGAAGTTTATGATCAGTTTGTAAATCAAGAAGAGCCTATGATAACTGATGATTGCATAGGAAATTATATGTTCTTAGCTGATTCTAATTCATATTATGTAAACCTTGTTTCGTTATCCTCTCGTGAACATTATTCTGATGAGGAAATTGTAGTTTTTGATGATCACAAGTTGATCTCAAAAGGACAAGAAGATGATCGGTCTTCCTGTAGAGGAATAGTTATGGCTAAGCAAGAGGCTGCCATAAATGTGCGGCTGTTTCCCGAGGAGTAGCATGTTTCTTATCTTCTTTTCAAGGATCCGATGGCATCATTCATGGAGTTAGACTTTTCAGAAAGTTTGAAAGTTTCAGATTTCTTTAGCTTGCCAGTGTTTCTGGGTAAGTATGGTTTCCTGAAAGACTTCTTATCACTGTTGTTTCATGTCAAACATTATTTTCTTATTAGTGATAAAGATGAGATTTCTTCAGTATTAAAATTACTTGGATGGCTGTTATGGAAATCGGCCTTTACCTAACCCAAATGCAGATCCGGTTAGAGTAGGAGTAGGGGAATAATCTCATTTTACTAGCAAGTAGTGATTTTCAGTTGATTGATTTCATGAATAAGTAGAGCAGGCTATAGGCCGACTACAGGTTCACAAAAGATCGGTTGTAAAGGCCAGATGACTCCATGCCCAATGCTAAAGGAACAAGGTCTGCTATGTTCTTGAAATCTCACAGGGACATTTCTTCCCAAATAGGAGCCAGATGTTATCTCCTAAAATAAACCAGTCAATTCATTAAGTTTTAGGAGTGATAGAATAGTCATGAATAAATTTCATTATTAAAATTTTAGGGCTCATTTTAATGAGTTCTAGCTTGTAAATAAAGTTTGAAAAACATTTGATTTGTTTTTTCCTTCAAAAAAATCAAAACTCAGGTTTCAATGGCTAATGCCTTTTTCAAAAGGGCTTCTAAGCCACTGAAATCCTTAGCTTTCGGTGGCTTAAATGTGAAATTCAGGGCTAGTTTAGCCACCGAAAGTGCATAAAAGTTTGTTTTTACTATGACGAGTCATCATTTTCAAATGATGATTCTGAGCGACTGGAGAATTATTTGGAGAAAGGGGTGGAGGTTTTTTTTTATAACATGTCAAATAACAATAATCTCTCTCATTTTTCCTACAGGTGTCATATATTGGGAGAATCAAATTCATCTCTGAGCCCTAATTTTCAGATCTCAGAATTTTCCTGTTTGACACATGTTTTTGAAAAGCAGATCCCGGGAAAATGAAAATGAATCTCAAAGAACTGAGAGACATTTTTTCTCACAAAAAACCAATATACAAAAGCCTCTTCCAGTTTGTACCCAACTATTTTGATTTGAGAGATATAGGTCAATATTAAAGAAGCATATTTCTGTCTTTTCCTAGCCACCAAAAGCATAGAACAGGGCAGCAAGCTACTATTTTTGCACAGATCCGTGTTTCCTTGATCCGAATGCCATGAGGATGGTTTATAATGATAGATAATAATTAATGACATCATTATTGGGTTTCTATTCCAGTTTTAAAAGGTGCCAGCAAGAGGAGAATATTGAGTTTGCTACCTTATTGTGGCAAAAAACTGTCTTTTTGGCAAAGATGCCAAATTCGAATTAGCTATTAGCCTATGGAGATCTACTATAGCTGTTGAAGACTTTGAATTCTAGCAAGACTATTAGGATAAGATATTGACAAAGTAAATAGGATCTTTTCCTATTTTCTTGAATCTGTTTTGAATGTCTATTTTGAGTAAATTTGATCCAATTTTCCAGGAGCTGGAAACTGTTTGTAAAGGCTATAAAGCCAAGAACATTTGATGAACATAGGGTTCAACTTTGAGTTCTTCTATGTTGCTACTGTAATAGAGGCTTTTTATTAATATATGAAACTTGCAAGCTTCTTTCATTGGTGTTATCAGGCCTCTTCTTTCTTATTTGTTTTTACTTATGAGTTGAATGCAATTCTCTGTCTATGCTTATTTAGTCCATAGGTGACTGTCATCTCACCATATGATTGTTAAGCAAAGGATCATAAGTGGTTATGCTAGTTTTTAGACCCATCATGCTTATTGTTTTATATATGTGTGATCTAGTTAAGTGATTAGTTTCTGTTCTATTTGATACACAACCTGTCTGATTGCATCTCTTGAGAGCCTTGCATTGTTTGATATCCATAGATAGTCTTGAATACATAGTCCAGTTAGTTAGATATTCATCTTGATCCAACCCCCCACCCATTATTGAGTGAATCATTACAAGAACAGTTAAGTTACTAGGCATCTCTGAGATACAACCTAGAAGAGTTTCTTGGACTGATAACATGTATGTTGGCAATGGGTGTTCAAAACACATGATAGGTGATAAAGACAAATTTCTTACATTGCGCAAGGAAAGAAATGGATCAGTCTCCTTCGGAAATGATAATTCAACCAAAATCATTGGAGAAGGCACAATCCGAATTGGGAACAAGAATGAAAAGGCACAAAATGTTCTACTGGTAGAAAATATGAAACATAATCTTCTAAGTGTGAGTCAAATGTGTGACCAAGGTCATAAATTTACTTTCGATTCACAAAAGTGTGAGATAAGAAGAGAAGGTTCAATGAAATTGGTAGGTACACCTGCTAGAACTTCAAACAACATATATGTGTTAAGTGAAATTGGAAATTAAAAGTGTTGTCTAGGAAAGGAAGATGAAAGTTGGCTATGGCACAGAAAAATGGGTCACATGCATTTCGATAACCTTGTCAAAGTCAACAAAAGAGAAGTAGTCAGAGAAATTCCCCACATCACGAAACCAACCAACACTTTATGCAAGCATTGTCAACAAGGAAAACAAACAAATACCAGGTTCAAATCAAAGGAATATTCAACAACAAGACCACTGGAAATTGTGCATACTGATCTAGTTGGACAAACTACAACAAAGGGCTTAAAATGTGAGAGATAATTTATGTTATTAGTTTATGATTATACAAGAATGACTGTAGTTTTCTTTCTAAAAAACAAGGCATAATATTTTGAAAATTTCAAGATCTACAAGGAAATAGTTGAAAATGAGATGGATTCAAGAATCAAATGCTTGAGATCTGATAATGGAGGAGAGTTCACTTCAAAGGAATTTATGGACTACTACAATATTCATGGAATAAAAAGGCAATTTTCCGTTGTTGGGACACCTCAACAGAATGGAGTTGTTGAAAGAAAGAACATGACAGTATAAGAAATGGCTCGAACAATGATAATGGATTCCAAATTAACAGATATATTTTGTACACAGGCAGTGCATACAACAGTTCACATTCAAAACAAAGTAATGCCCAGAAACAACACTAATAAAACTCCCTATGAGCTATGGAAAGGAAGACCAACAAATGTGAAGCACTTCAGAGTTTTTGGAAGCAAATGCTACATCAAAAGAGAAGATGGCAGAATGGGAAAGTTTCTCTCTCGTGTGGACAAATGAGTACTTGTTGGTTACTTAAGTACAAGGAAAGCATACAAGTGTTACAATCTAAGATTGAACAAAGTTGTGGAAAGAATCAACGTAACAATTGATGAAACAGATAGACTAGAATCAAAGAAAGAAGAAAAAAAATCAATGGAACAACTTTTCGAAGAAGAAGCAAAAGATGAAGTAGAAGAGGAAGATGAAGAGAATTCGACAGAAATAGAAGAGCAAGTTCAACAAGTATCTCCAAATACACCTAGCAAACGAGTACAGAAGAATCATCCTTCAGATCAGATTATTGGAAACAAAGATGCA
>JASDQU011312941.1:0-17922 GCA_032191745.1 Picea mariana
GGCATCTCACCAAGAGTCTCTTGATCTCTCAACAAGATTGTTGCTGCATCAACTTCCTCTTTCTCTTGGCATCTCACCAAGAGTCTCTTGGCCTCTCACCAAGATTTCTTCTGCTTCTTACCCAAGAATAGGTGCGCCCACTTGCCTTAATCAACCTCATGAGGGAAGGTGAGGAGTTTTCTAATCTAATGACTGAGATTAGATTAGATGGGTGGCTGAGATTTGGTGTCTCTTCACTCACCCTCACATTAATCATAAAGTTATCTTTTAATTTGCATCTCACAAATTTTTTGAATAAGACCCATGTTCGGCAATTTCTCCCCCTTAGGCGCCTAGGGAAGAGAAACACTTGCCTTGGTACTTTATTTTAATTTAAAATTTAACACTGCCAATGAGGTTACAAAGTAAATTGTGGAAAATGGGGTCGAATTGTAAATGACGGAAGTGTTCGATGCAAAATATATATCATGGAAATGTTGTGTGCAACATGTACATCACGAAACATGGGGCATAAAATTTTGTTAGCGCTAAGGCAAAACCCCGCGGAGCAAGGTAAATTGTGGAAAATGGGGTCGAATTGTAAATGATGGAAGTGTTCGGTGCAAAATGTATATCATAGAAATAACATGGGGCATAAAATTTCGTTAGTGCTAAGGCGCGACCCCGCAGAGAAATAGGAAACTAGAGAGAAGATGTGGCAAGAAGCATGAAGCACATGTGGTATCCATGCAGTAAATGACGCTTGGCATGTAGAGCACGATTTAGTTTTTGAAAGTATATAACAAAATACAATTTGTTCATAGTGGAAGAAACAATTTGGAAATTTATCCATGCAATAAATGACACTTAACATGCAAAGCACCATTTATTTTTTGAAAGTATATAACAAAATACAAATTTTTTCATAGTGCAAGAAAAAATTTGGAAATTTAAATGCATTTGTCATATAGACTGGTAAAATATAAAAATGGACGAGGACACAAATTTAAAAGGAGATAAGAAAACAATTTTATTTGAAATATGTCAAAAAATAAAAGTTTGTTACATACTACTGGAAATTTTGAAATATATAAAAAAATAAAAGTTTGTTACATATTAATGGAAATATCAATGCATTTTTCATGTAGACTGGGATTGGGGCTCCCGCAGACCATTAGATAAATATGTACAAGAAACATGACTGTATAAAGAAGACCTGGAAAAAAAATAAATTCAAAGGTATAAGTGTTTGCCTACACATTTCTATTTAAAAAAGTGGAATAACTGGGTTGATAAACAAAGCAGGATGTGATCAGTAGACTTACAGTGATGGTACATATGAGCCATTTGGATATTTTCTTGCAGCTGTCATTTCATTGATGTCATCAAAGGCTGCTGGAATCCTGGAAACTGCCTGTTGCCTTTCGTCGGTGGCCTACTTCAATTCCCCTTCAAGCCATTCTTCAATGTAGCTTCTCATTGGGGCGACGTTGATCTCATTCCAGATTTTTATGTTTAAAATATCGTTTTCTAATTCTTGGAAGTCAATAGAAAGATTACAAAGAGCCTAATGAATTTCCTCATTCTGTACTAAATAGTCGACTAGCCATTCGTCGACGTGAGCTTGATCATATTCAAGGATGTTGTAAAAATTTTCCAGAGACAACGCCTTAAACATATCAACCTGTTTATTGAACTCTTTCTTAGTTAAGGGAAAGGAGATTGCGATTAAGTCGGGGTCTTGGAAAGCATTGGTCTTTCCAGCTAAGTTTATTCTTTACAACCTTGTGAATAATTTATCTTTCTTTGATATAGCTTGTTCACATGACTGAACAATGAGATGTAGTTTCTTCCTTTTCCTTTCCAGCATGCATTTAATTGACCGATCCGGTTTTTGGATGGAAGATCTTGTTGTCATATTTTTGTTTCTATCATATTGTTGACAATGGTTCCAAAATGAAGGACCGTGTTTAAATAGAAATGTTCTTCATATTTTAACTTCATCTGCAAATGTTCGAGCAAGCTATGTTCCTTGGTTCCAAGGGAAGTGATGGTTTGTGATGTTTTCCATGCCTTAGTAACCAGTTCCATTCTTTTATTGATATTATTATCCACATATCCTCTACAGGATGCGAGGAGGCTGGAGGATCCTTTTAAGTTGGTTGTGTAGGGGTGGTAGACATGGCTATTTCCAAAGGATTGAGAATAAATGGCATAGGAATCAAAGCCTCTTCCAATTCCTTGACCCGATCCTTCAGTCTGGCATTCTCGGCCTCAATGCCTCCAATGGAATCATGAAGTGCATCTCTGCTCACCTTGTGAAGTTGACATATTTGGGACGACCGCATGTTGGCAAGGGGAACCTTTGAACAATATTTTTCTTTCTTATTTTTTACATTATTTTTCTCAATTATCAATTTTTTGGACTAGCTTTCAAAAACAACGCTCTGGAACACGAATAATTCATCTTCGTCAAAATTTTGGGTATTGGATATGTCCATTGGATGGCTATGATGGATGGCATCTCCGGGCTTATCAAGGTAGAGAATCATGCTATCCAGATCAATATCAAGTTCCATGTTCTCACTTTGAATTTTCGGCTCTTCCGCCTATCCCACATTTTTTTCTCTTCTTGTATACTGGAAGCTTGTGAGAACTGTCAATTTTAGAGTGAGGAGGGTCATTATGTCCTCCTTCATTTGAAGAAATCTGAGTTGCTTTGTTGCTATGGTGGGTCGTTGGAGCGATGCTCCAGGATGTCGTACTCTTTGGAGTGCTATTTTCCGATTGAAAACTCTTGTCACCAAGGCCTTTCCCCTATTGGTTGTACAATTTAGTGCATCTTTGCACTGTGTCTAGGTCATTGACATCAAAAGCAGGAGTGTTTCCGCTAGTGTCTCTTTTTTCGGGAAGATTTTTTTTGAAAAAACAATCGTCAAAGCCAAGTGTTTGTAAATGTTGTCGAATAATATTATCGGGGTCAAACCCTCTTATGCTTTCAACATATCTCATGTTGAAGTCTCTAGAATGCGCTACGAATTCGTCAATTTTGTTGACGTTTTTCAACACGAACTCCCCTACTTTCCAAGGAAGAGGAATGAATTGTTTTTTTCTCTTGTTTTGCAATATATGCAACCGATAGTTGTATTGTTGTGCCACTTCTACAAAAAACATTATGTCCATAAAGTGACATGGAAGGAGAGCAGGTTTTTCCATGGAGCCAAAAATTCTTATGATAGTGTAATTATCCAAATGTTCAAGTGTCCCCTTCTTGTCCAAAAAACTGGTTTCCTATTCATATATGCAGGGAGCATCTTCTCCTAACAAAAAAACTTTGAAAATAGACACGAAGTCATTAAAAACCTCATAAAAACAGTGGGAAGCCTTGTGCTTCCACAAGACCTGGTACCAGAATGTCACTGGGTCAAATTCCCAGTTGACATTCTTGAATAGAGACAGTTGTGGAAACTGACAACAATGCGCTATCAAAAAAACTAAGTAGGACAACATATAAAATTTATTTTCCCTTTTGAAGCTTGACAATTGGGAAAAGATTTCATGGGAAATTAACTTTCCCCAATCAAAAATGGATTTCTCGTTGACTGTGAAATACAAAATATAAAGAGCCATCCGGGAAACAATTGTTGTGGAATCCTGTCCCATTATTCTTGTAAATAGCCAGGCAATTTCATGGCATGGATTTCTAAATGAACTAACCTGCAATCCTGTGATATCTTCAGGAACTAGAATTAGGTCTTCCAATAAATCGGGCAAGAGGTCCAACCCATTATTATGCTTTGCTAGGAACTGTTTGCAATCTTCTCCTCTGAACGTCAATGTTGGCTCTGACAATATTAACATCTGGCGGAAGACCTGAGGTGACAAAGAAACAAAAGAGTGGTCTCGCAGTGGAATAATTCTTTTGTCTGAAATAAATTTATCGGCACACCAAGAGACTAGGTCCTTACAGTAAAAAACCTTAGGGACACAGCCTGCATGAGAAATCCCAGAGGTCCAAATTGCTTGGTTCTCTCTAACAGAGGTTGAGTAATAAGAATATGCCCTAGACCAGTGGAATTTTTGGTCCTCACGCCCGAATATGTTCACTGTATCTCCATAGAACTGTTGTCGATCTGATGCCATAGATTTATGAGAACGTTGGTTTTCTCCAAACAATGGTTGAAATGAACACTTAGAGCCGATAATGTAACTCTCTGCTAAATCTTGGTTAAATGCTTATGAATGGGAAATCTCCTCAAGCCTTTCGCTGATTAATCACAATCTGTATCGGTGGTGCATGATGAACTGTTAGCAGTAAATCTTACTTATTGCATATTTAGAAATGCGAGGGTGGTGGGTATGACGAAGAGCAATTAAGGATTGGAGGTTTTGTGAACATGCCAAGGCGACGATGTGTGAACGACACTTCATGATTTTGAAATCAACACTCAGGAGGGATAATATAATGCCCCACAAATCTTGGTTTAATGCACATTAATAGGAGATCTCCTTAGCCTTTCGCCTATCAATGACAAACTATATGGTTCCTGCATGATGAGCTGCTAGAATTAAATGTCAGTAATTTCATATTTAGAAACAAGATTTGTGGGGCATTATNTATATATATTATTATAGACAAGTGAGAAGGTCACGAAGATGGGGCAAAGCAAGGAACAAATGGCAAGGTCTAAAAAGCAGTCGGACGACATTCAAAAAAGGGTTACAGGGATACTCAGGAGAGGTGAGTGTTCCATGGTCAAATTTTATGTATCATAATTTTTGACTGCAAAACATGTAAAACAGAAGAGAGCATGATGGGGCAGTTTAGCAGCCAGTTTGTATATTTGCAGATTCCTAGGAAAGTGGCTAAGTATCGAATAGGGAAATAGTTGGGCAGACTCGTTCTTGGAAGCGAGGAGTGAAGTTTTTGTGAATGGACCAACCCGACGATGGGAAAATGATATTCCATGATGTTTGAAATTAAGGCTTGCTAATTGCATTCCTAGAAATAAGATATTATATACAATTGGTAATTGCTAATTGAAAAAGGGCGCGGGCATAGGAAATAGCGATTAGGAACTGAATATTTCTTGAACCTGCCAAACTGACGATCTGCAAAATAAATTCGAAGAAATGGCGAAGTATGCAAAGCAGACAGACGAGCTTCAAAATGGGGTGACAATAGTTCCACAAAAGACGTGAGCACCTGATGATTAAATTGTATTTCTCGAAAGTTTTCAGTGTAAAATGTATACTACATAAGAGGGCATTATAGGTAGATCATAATACGGAAGAGGGTATGATCTGATTCCAATTGTAAATTTGTATATCGCGGAAGTGACGGTACTGTTTGCAGGTCATGGAAAAATAGAAATCCAATCTAGAGCCCACCTACCGGGAATCCGCGGTCGGAGAAGCGTTTGGGTATGGAATAGGGAAGTGGTTGGTCAGTGTCGCGATATAAGAGCATGAGTACAAGCATGATCCCACAAGTCTGCCCACGTGCGCAGCCAGACATTTTTGAAAAAACGAATAAGTGACGAGAAAGATAAAGTTCAGGGAAAAGAGAAACGGATATTTGGCTAAGTATAGAAGACGAAAAATAAGGGCCAATATATTCACATCTGTAACATATATCCCATTTTCCTACCAAGATATATACTTGGAAAGAAGTGCAAAGGTGGTGGGCACAGAAAATAGCGACTAGGAATACGATCCACGAGTTTACTTGGTTCTTGGTTGTATGTTTCGTCTATCAATTTGTATATCGTGGAACTCCGAGTCATTTTTTTAGCCAGCCAACCCGCAAGTCCAGCTGTCAATTTGTTTAGTGAGGAAATCTGGGTGTTGTTTGTAGGACATAGAACTATAGAGGAAACTCTTTTCCCTTTAATATAGCTTCTATGATGGAAATGTAGTGTGGCTCGTTTTAGCACTTTTCCATTCGTAAAAACTGGCAATCTTAAGCCCGCCAGACCTGGAGCTCGTGTGTTAATTTGTATATTGCGAAGCTCCGGATGTTGTTTGGAGGTCACAGAAAAATATAATTTCAATGTTGATCCAGCTAGCACGCAAGTCCGCCTGTCAATTTGTATATCGCAGAACTCTGGGTGCTACTTACAGGACCCAGAACTATAGAGGGCCAATTTAGAGAAAGGGGAAGCGCTCGGTTGAAACGCGTGAATCCACCAAGCCGGGCAACAAGGCATTTTTGGAAAAAAAAAATGATTAAGTAACGAGGAAGAGAAACTACGGGGGATAAAAGAGTGGGAAAATAGAAAGGCGGAGGGCAGTTTTTGTAAGCGTGAATTGGTTTCAAACAAACCCCATTGTTGCAAAACCATCATTTTCTACTAATTATCAACAAATTCTTTGTTGAAGATTAGATTTTATTGCAACGCGTGGGTGTAAGTATGTTCTTGATACATTCTTCCACGACTGTAACATATTAACTTAAGTATTAAACTTCATTTTCTACTAATTGTCAGCAAATGCTTTGTTGAAAATTGGATTTTATTGGAGCATGTGGGTGTAAGTGTGTTCTTGATACATTCTTCCATGACTGTAACATATTAAATTAAGTATTGAACTTCTTGTATTATGGGTTGTTAGCATTAAAACTTAATAAAAGCATTTCTAGAAAAAAGAATGAAGATTTTGCTGCAACATTGTACTTTGGGATTGCTATGTTCTATTTGCATTACGAATAGAATTGAACGTTGGTTTGAAACTGTGTGCAATCTATTTTTTGTTTGCATAAAATCCTGGTGTATTGACACAATACATTGTCATATAATTGTTAGATGTTCCATCTTAGAACAAATAACTTATGTAAACACAATATTGAAGAACTACCAGAGCACCAAACCATGCCAATGAGAACAAGCGTTAAATCCAGAAAAGAAGCAGCAACGAAGACTCCAAGGAAATTTTTTTTAATAGCAAATCCATTTTAAAATAAAAGAAAAACAATGAGTATTGTACATCTATCCTTAGAAATTGGACCCAGTTCTTTGGGTCAGAACATTGAACGTATCTACCACAAAAATAGGCATGGGATCTGCAATATGCAGGATCCTTGCAGTTTTCTCCTCGATGAATCATCCTGTGGTAAAATTGATATTTTTCAAAATCTTCCCGTGAGGAAGAAGATAAAAAACGTTGCAGGGAAAATGGAATAGTCCTTAACTGAAAGTTCGGACACAACTAGAAACCGCCTTTGCACAGTCGAAAAAAATTCAGGGACACAGGTTGCACGTGAAATTCCAGAGGCCCAAATTAGTCCATTTTGGGTGGAAGGAGATGACTAGTAGACATATGCCTTGCACCAGTGAGATTTCTGGTCCTGATTCTCAAAGATGTTAATTGTATATCCAGAGAACAAGATAGTAGTCCGGAAAGTCATTGGATTTTTGGCTTGAAATATATCTCTGGGAGCATCAACATATCATTTCTTTATAGTGAAACTCTTTCGCCCAGAACAAACTATTTTGGACCTCTGGAATTCCTACTTCCCAACTGCAAAGCAGTTATTGCATTCAACGTCAGTTTCTTTTCCGAAACTTCTTTTGGTGTTGTTAGGACCACCATCACTGAGCCGAGAAGTTCCACCCGTTATGGTTGATTTCAATTTGGGCACATGAGTAGGAATAGTCTCTACATTGCCATCATCCATTGTCGTATCATCACCCATCAGATCATCTTCTTCCGGCTCAGAATCCATGACATCAACCTCTGCGCCAGCCATCAATGCAACTGGGCAGGTTCTCTGAGTAGGCACAGTTGCCTTGGAATTTTTTTGCTTGAAATATATCTCTCGGTGTACCAAGGGACCATCTCCTTTTTTGCTTCTATGTGGAGGGACATGACTAGTAAGAAGATGCCCTGGAATAGTGGAACCTCTGGCCATTATGCCCGAATGTGTTTACTGTATTTGGACAGAACTACTACCACAAGTTAACAAGAATTTCCGTTTTCTCTAGACGATGTTTGAAATGAAAGTTGGGGAGGGATAATATAACCCTCCACAAATTATGGTTTAATGAGTATCAATGGAATATCTCCTCGAGCCTTTTGTTGATCAATGACAATCTCCAAGGTTCATGCAGAATGAGTTGTTACCATTAAAGCTCACTAATTGCATATTTAGAAAAAAGTGTGAAGGTTGCGATGACAATGAAGAGAGATTAAGAATTAGAGATTTCTTAAAGGCACCAACCCGCTGACGCAAAAAAATAGATTGCATCATGTTTGAAATGAATACTTGGAAAGGATAACACTCTTCTCCACAAATCTTGGTATAATTCGTAGTAATGACAAATCTTCTCTGGACTTCTGGACATTAATGACAATCTTAACGGTTCCTGCAGGATGAACTACTAGCATTAAATCTTAATTATTGCATATCTGGAAATAAGTATGAAGGTAGTGGTGATAGAAAATTGTGATGAAGCATTGTACATTTCGTGCACCCGCCAACCTATGAAATAGATTCCAGAAATGCCCAAGTATCGAAAACGGTCAGGTGGGTTACAAAAAAAAAGGGGGCATAAGATATAACCAGGAGTCATGAGGGGCCGATGGTCATATTGCATTTCAGTGACAGATATCAACCATCAATTTGTATGTCATGGAATTTCAAGTGTTGTTTGTGCGTAGGGGAAAAACAGAAGCACAATGACAAGAGAGAAATTTGTATATTTCTAAACTTTGGGTTCTGTATATAAAAGCATTAGACATTCAGAAAAAGGACCAAGTAAACAGAAAGTGAAATCATACAATATGAAGGGGAATTTTTTTTCTAATTTGTAAATCACGGAAGTCCAGGTGCTAGCTACAGGCGGTGAAACATTGGAAACGCAATGTTAAACCCGCCTATGCAGGAACCCATGCTAAAAAAAAATTTTTTAATATGAAATGGGGAAAAGATCGGTCGAGCTGGTGATATAAAAGTAATAATGGAAATCTGAAGACACGAATCCACCAAATCTTGCACCTAGACATTTTCCGAAAAAGGAGCAAGTAAAGAAAGGGAAAGCAGAGGGAAAATAGAAAGCGGATGGCAATTTTTAGAAGCGGGAATTGGTCTTAATAGTAACTATGGAGTGAATTAAACATGTTAGCATGTTATTCAATCAAGGAATAGATACAATGAGTGATGTTTACAGTTTCCAGGATCTGTTTGTATAAGAGAAGCATCGAAAAGTTACAAGACAATCATTTTTTGGATGTTTAAGTAAAGTTTCTGTACTGTTAGCTTCACCACAAGTATAACAACGATGAATTTGAATTTTATTGTCCTCTCATCCATATGATTGCTCCATTAGACTTCACATAATATATATTGTTTTATTTCAATTTGTTTGCTAATTTGTGGGTCGCGGAAGTCAGGGTGTTGTTTGCAGGAGGCGAAACAATGTAAACACAATATTGAACTTGCCTATCTAGTAAATCACCTATTCGGAAAGCCGCGAGCCAAAAATTTTGTACAATATGAAATATGGAAGCCGTCATTCGGGCTGGTGATATAAAAGTAAGTGAAATCTGAAGACGTGAAACCGCCAACTTCCGCACCTAGAGTTTTTCTGAAAAACGAGTAATGCACACTAAATATGTACTATAAAGTATGGACATGAGATTTTATAGAGCATGCACGGATCCCGCATTCCATACTTATCCACTTTTTGGATTGTGGGTTATCAGGCTGGTGGGCTCAAAATTGGTCCTCTATTGTTCTGTGGCCTACAAATAACACCCAAAATTTTGGGATATACAAATTGACAAGAGGACCTGTGGGCTAGCTAGGTCAAAATTTCACTCCTATTGTTTTGTCTCATACAAACAACACTCAGAGTTCCACGATATACAAATTGACAGATGAAATCCAGGGCTGGCGGCCTCAAGATTGCGATTGTTTACGGATGGTAATCCCTATCAACTATTTAACATTATCTAAAAACATTATTTTCAATACTAAATTATTAATATTAAATATTGATATTGTACAATTTAATTAGACAAAAAGGTTTGTACAATATGAAACGGGGAAGTGGTTGGTCGGGCTGGTGATATAAAATTAAGTGAAATCTGAAGACGTGATACATAATATGTACTTCTAGAAAGTACGGACATGAGATTTTATAGAACATGTATGGATCCCGCATTTCATACTTAACCACTTTTTGGATCATGGGTTCTTGGACTGGCGGGCTCAAAAGTGGGCCTCTATTGTTCTGTGTCCTACAAATAGCACCAAAGAGTTCTGCGATATAAAAATTGATAGGCGGACTTGCGGGCTGGCTGGCTCAACATTGCATTTCTATTGTTTTGTGTCCTTCAAACAAGACTCAGAGTTCTGCAATATACAAATTGACAGACAGACTCTAGGACTAGCAGGCTCAAGATTGCGATTGTTTACGGATGGTGATCCCTATTAACTATATAACACTACCTAAAAACATTATTTTCAATACTAAAGTATTAATATTAAATATTGATATTGTACAAATTAATTACATAAAATTATTAAAGGATGTTAAATATCTTATTTAAAAGAAAAACCCGCATATTTGAAAACTTGTGTTCCAAATTTTTTTTATAATATGAAATGGGGAAGAGGTCGATCGGGCTGGTGATATAAAAGTGGGTGGAAATCTGAACACGTGTATCCATCAAGTTCCACACCTAGAAATTTTATGAGAAACGAGTAATACATACTAAATATGTACTTTTATAAACTATCAATATGAGATTTTATAGAGCATGTACTAATCCCTCATTCCATACTTAGCCATGTTTTGGATCCTGAGTTCTTGGGCTAGCAGGCTCAAAATTGGACCTCTATCATTTCGTTCCCTACAAACAACACCTAGACTTTCGTGATATACAAATTGACAAGCGGACTTGCGGGCTGGCTGGCTCAATATTGAACTTCTATTGTTCCGTGTCCTCCATCCAGTAGCCAGACTTCCATGATAGACAAATTGACAGACGAACTCTAGGACTGGTGGGCTCAAGATTTCCATTTTTTACGGATGGTCATCCCTATCAACTATCTAACATTATAAAAAAACATGATTTTCAAATACTAAATTATTAATATTAAATATTGATATTTTACAATTTAATTACATAAATTATAAATATTGAACCTGCCTATCCGGTAACTCGCCTATTCGAAAAAACCGTGAGCCAAAATTTTTGTACAATATGAAATGGGGAAGTGGTCGGTCGGGCTGGTGATATAAAAGTAAGTGAAATTTGAAGGCTTCAATCCGCCAACTTCCATATCTAGAAATTTTCCGAAAAATAAGTAATACATACTAAATATGTACTATAAAGTATGGACATGAGATTGTATAGAGAATGTGTGGATCCTGCATTCCATACTTAGCCACTTTTTGGATCACGGGTTCTCAGGCTTGCGGGCTCAAAATTGGGCCTCGATTATTCTGTGCCCTACAAATAACACCCAGATTTCCATGATATACAAATTGATAAGCGGACCTGCGGACTGGCGGGATCAACATTGCACTTCTATTGTTCTGTGTTCTCCAAACAACACTCGAAGTTCCATGATATACAAATTGACAGACAAACTCCAGGGCTGGCGAGCTCAAGATTGCCATTGTTTACAGATGGTAATCCCTATCAACTATCTAACATTATCTAAAAATATTATTTTCAATACTAAATTATTAATATTAAATATTGATATTGTATAGTTTAATTAGACAAAAAAGTTTGTACAATTTGAAATGGGGAAGCGGTCAGTCGGGCTGGTGATATAAAAGTAAGTGGAAATCTGAACACATGCATCTGCCAACTTCCACACCTAGAAATTTTCCAAGAAACGAGCAATACATACTAAATATGTACTTTTATAAAGTATGGACATGAGATTTTATAGAGCATGTACAAATCCTTCATTCCATACTTAGCCACTTTTTGGATCGTGGGTTCTTGGGCTGGTGAGCTCAAAATTGAGCCTCTATTGTTTCGTTCCCTACAAATAGCACCTAGAGTTCCACGATATACAAATTGACAGGTGGACTTGCACGCTGTCTGGCTCAACATTGCACTTCTATTGTCTCGTGTCCTCCAAACAACACTTAGAGTTCCACGACATACAAATTGACATACAGACTCCAGGACTGGCAGGCTCAAGATTTCTATTGTTTATGGATGGTCATCCTATCTAACATTATCTAAAAACATTATTTTCAAATACTAAATTATTAATATTAAATATTTATATTGTACAATTTAATTACATAAAATTATCAAAGGATGTTAAATCTCTTATTTTAATAAAATGAAGGAAGCAAAACAAATTTTTTTAAAATTCTATCACCGCAAGCATAACAACGACTAATTTGAATTTTAAGGGCCTCTTGTTGATATGATAGCACCATTGGACTTCACACAGTATATATTCGTGATTTCAAATTATTCTAGGAGATTAATTTTACCAGGTTCATCGATCAACAAAAAATGTTAAAACAAGCCACATACTACATTTGCGTCACAGCGCCATAGAAATTATTAGGCGGATTTGCAGGCTAGCTGGCTAAAAAATTGCAATTCTATTATTCTGTGTCCTCCAAACAACACTCAGAGTTCCGCGATATACAAATTGACAGATGAAGCATACAACCAAGAACCAACTAAACTCGAAACATGCTGCAAGCAAGTTCCCACAAGGTTCCATAGAGTAGTACGCATCGATCTTTGCATCAAAAAATTTGATATACAAAGAAAATATGTCGCGACATTCATTTTCTCTTACATATGGTATATGTTCCCAGTACAAACTAACCGGGGCCATGGGATATATGGGGTTTGTTGCCATGCTTCCCATTTTTTGACCGAACAATCTTATGTGCATGCAATCCCAAGTAGTCGAGTCTGATGAAAATTCATCTATATGTTGAATAAAATATTACAGAGACACATGAGATATTTTCGTTTCGTGCCAAAGTTTGATTTTTTTTCCTTCTTCAGCCGATATGCAAAATTGCATTGTCCTCATTCAAGGTAAATTTTTTGTGTATCTGAAAGTCGTGCAACATGTAGACATTGCTTGCCTTTTTCTGTAGATATGTTTCATACGACAATTCTGCCAACTTAGGACGCACATTTTGTAACAGAGGATTCCTAACCATACAATGCACGGTTGTGTTTCCCATGGTTCGGATGGTAGCATTGAGGCAATGTCCATATATATATGGGCATTTTTCACTGCATCACAGACAATCAATTGTATCATCACTTATCAAAGCGGACGCAGAAGAAAGAGAGTTTCATTTCACACATATAGGTTCAAAGGGGGTCAAGTACGCATTTGTTGCAACTAAAACACCTTCAACCTAGGAACACGAGCATAGGAATTAATACATTGAACAATATAATACACAANCCTTTAAAAAAATAAAATAAAATAAAACAATCCCTGAAAATTTGGTGAAGGCTATTTGTATAAGCAAAGTGAGGATGATTTTGTAGATGTATATGCACAACAATTATAGAGCTAACTAGTTTTTTCAGATCCTGTACTATATCTGCTCGCAATTCTGTTACAAACGTTTCCTGGGTTGTCCAAAATATCCTTTCTCTAACATCTTGTTTCTTTGTTATATTTTTGAAGAGCATAAGTGGAATCTTCCCTTTATGCAATTTCTTCTCCATTGAAGAAAACAAATTTGAATAGGTATCTAACAATTGCAGCTGCAACATCGAACAGTGCAATATTTGTGTAACTTACCCAACATACATGCACATGCGAAAGTAAAGGACAAAACTGGATATGGAAAGAAGTACCATTTCCTTTTCATTGTCCAACTCTCCATCCTTTATATGGAGAATGTGTTGCGAGCCAAGTTTTATCGCTAGTGTAATAGTTGCACCAATGGTTCTGATTGGGTAAATATCACTACTCTGTGCAAGCTGGATGATAGTCGCGTCCGGGACAAAACGATATTTTGTACAAACAACGGGAATTTTTTCCACAATACTTGTTTCGTTGAGAGAAATAATCCGATCACAATCACCACGGTCATATACTGTTTTCAGAAATATATTAAAATTTGTAATGGATATCCCATTACCCAGAAATATCTTTTTTGCATGTTTCTAGACAAGTTTTGTAGGAAGAGTCAGTGTCACTGTCATCATGGCCTCCTTGTCTGTCATGTTAGCACGCATAATGGATCTAGTTTTGTTTTCCTTGTCTAAGTAGGTGCTATAGACGACCATTTTGTCCCCGATAAACACTTGTCCAGTTTGGCGGTTGTTCAAGGCCTCTATTGATAGTACTTTGGGTGATACAATTATAGATCTAGTGACAATTTTTGAACAGGAAAACTAAAGTGAATGGTACTGTGCATTTTTTTTTTTGTATTTTTCTTTCATTGGCATAAATATACAAGTACACGCATAGCTTTGATGAACTATGGAGCCAGAGTTTTTCAACCACAACTCTTAGTCTTTGGAACATGCACTATGTTTGACATCTTGCTTGTACTTGTTGATACTTCTTGTGAACTACAAACCATGTATTGCAGATGACTTCAGCATATTCACCATGCCATAGATGAATAAATAGCCGAGAATATTTGTTTGGTAAACATACTAAGAGCAGAGTGCATGCATATTTACCTTTGGCCTTTTCGGTTTGTTGATGTCTGGGATGACTGACTGCTCATGGCCATGTCACTAGTCCAACTTTTTCTAATGCAAGCATGTGAAAATGAATATCAAGACTAAACAAGCATATGCATTGTATACTGTCCATCAGAAGGAATAAATAAGCGTAAAATTGTATGCATATGATTTTTACGCTTATTTATTCCTGCATCTAGGGGAGAAATCTTGAAACCGCTAGCTCGACACCCGCAATTGACAAAGTGGATAAGTATGGAATAAGGCAGAAGCACGACCATAGATGTGAAACCATTAGTCCACCAAATGATGTACCAAGGCATTTTTGGAAACACCACTAAGCAAATCAATTAGAAAACAAAAGGGATCATAGAAAATGGAAAAAGTAGAAATAGGGAGGGCAGAAAATCCCATTGCTTCCAAGCCATCGTTTTCTATTCTAATATTATATGCCCCCACTTGGTTCATATATTTAATTTACCAGCACAGTTGGTATACCTTTTAGAAGATTGTACCACAGAACCCTTCGCTGTTGCACAGAACAATTCATCTTCCTATCCAACCAACCTTTTTTTTCCAAGGTAGCAATGCCAAATATGCAATGGAAATGAAGGCAAGTTAGTATGAATACAGACATGTAAAATAAAGAGAAATGGGTCTATTTTTTCCAATGTAACAACAAACAAAATACGCAAAATATATTATATTTGAAGGAAGAAAAGAAGGAAAAAAAAAAGGGTGAAAAGATGCAAAACAAGCACAACAAATATACAGACAGTATGAAAAAATGAACATTGAAATATGAAATAAGAGTACATGTATCCACTTCTGTAATTCCTCGTCCTCATTCCTGCCAAAGATTCCATCGTCCTCTCCAGCCATTCTATTTGTTTAAATGTAGCAATGCAACGAAAACACAACGGACATGAAGTAGGTTAGTATGAAGGAAGACATGTAATGAAGATAAGTTGTCATGTAGGAAGGTACGCAACATGTACATACAATAAACTAGGTGAACACATATACAGACAATAAATGAAATACAAAACAACGCAATATGAAATAACAATACAAGCATGCACCTTTCTATCTCCTCTTCAACCGATTCATTCAAGACTCTGTTGTTTTCTCCAGCTATTCTGTTTGTTTGAATGTGGGAATGCACAAAATACAATGAACATGAATGGAAGATGGTATGCATCGAACAACAAGTAATATGTACATACAATAAAAGAGACTCAACGAACATTCTAAAATATAGGCAGAAACATGAAGCTTTGTGCTTCTCCATCCATAGCTGTAAATGTGTAATTTTTTTTCCCTGCCCAAAATATATTACAAGCCACAAAATATTATGAAATTGCATGGCCATAGCTAAACAATTTATTCTTTTTCGCGCAAAAGTAACTAGATATGCTTCCACCGATGGAAATACATGTTCTTTATCCTCTACACAGATTGTTGTGCCCACGATACAAGATTTTGGTTTTCTGTGGCAAACAACCCAGATATGCTTCCAGACATGGGAAAATAATTTTGCAAAATCTTTGTTGTACATATCATATGTCAAGTACAAGACAAATTGTATTGTGGGTACACTAGTCTGTGTAGAGTACAAAGAACATGTATTTTCATATGGCCACATTTCCCCATAAATGGTTTATAAATGCAGCCCCCATATGCTTTATTTTAACAAAAAAACAACGAATATTGCAATTTCACATTTACTTCTCGATCTATTTTTGATGCAACTATTTTCTTTCATGTCAGCACTGAAGCACCAACAAAATCTCACAGCAAAACAGATATCAACCTTGCCATATAGCGCAAATAACATAACTTCATGTTGACTCCTTGGTGCAGGGGCTGAACACCGTAAAGCCCCAAAAGAAAACAATAATAATCCAAAAAAAAAAAATCTCCAGCTACCGGTGTAGGACCCCAACCCTGCAAAGCTGAATCAAACAAAAGAAAATAGAAAGCACCAAACTAGAAAGAAAGCACGAACAAGCCCAACTGTAGCCCCAGGGCCCCAAAGCGCAAACTCGAGCCAAACAAACACAACCAGCAACCCACGAACCAACGAACAAGCAACAACCACCTAACCAATAAACAACATATGTATCTCCAACGATTACAAAACTACAACCAAAACACAAAAGGAACCAAAAACATAGGACGAGCATACCAGTAGAAATAAGCAAACATTTTTACTTGCAAACTGCAAACACTGAACAACAAAAAAGGAATAGAAAATTAAACTATGGCATGGAAACTTACTCGAAAACGATGAAAGGAAGAAGCGCAGGTCGAATTGTGAACCAAACAACAAAAAGCAGCAACTGACGAACCAACGAAGAAGAAGCACTCACCGAACCAGTAAATAATGTATGTAGCTTCAACGATGACGAAATTGCATTTCAAAGCTAGAAGAAGGATGAAACATACAATGCCTATTCAATTGGTGGTGGACAACAATATTATGCAAAATCACTACAACATTGTATGGACAATTTCGAGGAAAAATGTACTCCGAGAAGCGTATTTAGATAAACATTTAAGGCTTTCAGGATGTCTAAGGACCTCGTGGTATGCAAACATTTAAGTTTTCAGGCCTGTTGGAGTACCTCGCGTCATGTAAAAATTTAAGCTGTCAGGGCTATTCAAGCACCTCAAAAAAAGTGTCAATACATTTCGATACAAATACATGCAACAAGGACGTTATAAACTTTGGAATTATCGATCACTATAAATCTTGGATATCTAAACATTTCAATATGATTAGTACAAATAAAAACTTTGGGATATATTCAGCTAGCATAAAATGCTAAGACAAACATTCAAACAAATGCTAGCATTAATCCACCTTCAAGAAATACATAGGAAAAATATATGATTCAAAAAGATTGTATACGATAAAAAAGTTTGGATATGTTACCATATAAAACATTGGGAATAGAGAAGCCGTCAATAAGACCTCCAATCTGTTATCCAATCAGATCAATACATATATGATACTTTTTATTATATAAAAATCAATGTTATTACTTCCCTAGATCCAACAATAAATATTATGCAAATATTTGTGGTCAAAGGACAAACTAATATGTAGTCAATGAATTATCGATCGCTATAGTCCCTCTATGCCTACAACAGGAACTAATAAATGGGTAAATGTGAGGATGTTATAATTCGAAGAGGTATAAAGTTAAGATGTTTATATGCGATTTATTTTCATTAAAGCACAAGATATTATTTTAAAAAGAATCGCATAAAGGGTGGAGG